>OX595835.1:3598025-3814278 GCA_951392215.1 Epirrita christyi
ATATAGGTTTAAAACGTTCACTAGTTAAAACCACAGGGCGGTTGTTCTGATAAATAAGGCGTGCTCGATTTTTGGGTCAGACTGGGTCGGCTATTTGCCCGACCGAGCCCTAGTTGTAAACAATCTTGTAAGCAATAAATGAATTACTGTGAAATAATGATATTTTACACAACAATGGCACTAATGTCCTTATGTTTACTCTAAAGCTCACTAACGAAACATACATTTAGAACAAAATAATGAAGCAAAACTACAATTTCAATGAAAACTGTTGAAGCACTTGTGTAAAGTCAGCCCAGGCCGATACTGGCTTTGCCTCGTACCACAATGCACAATATTACACTCAGGCATTGTGAAATCCAACTTGTGTGGTAAAAAATATAGGTATTTGCTAATAAAATAGTGAAAATTTACGAAAACACAAAAAGTAAACAAAACTTTGAATGAAGGCAATCAAAGGTCACAGAGTATTAAATGAATGGTTGAATGGCAAGCTAATGGTGGGCAATTTTCATACAAAATAAATGTTACTGCCGCTCCATTTTGTTCCTTGCTCCAAGGTTAAAACGTATGATAAGGCTATCAAACTCATTTAAAAATTCCCTATTCATAATCGTTCGATAAAGCTTTGATAACTAAAATGCACTTATAGAAGGTTTTAGAAACAAAATGTTGCCATTTAGACGAAAAACTTCATTGTTTGATGATTGCTTGACGAAACCATAGACAAATTGGCTAAATTTCACATGTTTAAATTCTTATTTGTTTCTGGTTTTGACAGTATTTTATTATATATTATTTTATATTTTGAACTTTCAAAAGCTCTTACCGAGTTTACGAATTTGTAATCATGAAAAATGGTACCTATCTAAACAAATTGCAAGCTGTCGCCGGGCTTAGTGGACAGAAAAGACAGAGGAGTGTAAATTGGCTGGATGTGGACAAGGTTTGTACTTCAATTTTCCTAATTTTAGTCATTTGAGCCGCTGGGTACGTCCTAATTTTATATTTTCTTGGCCTTAGCATTTCCAAATACTCTGTGACATTAAACTACCAACACAATTAAATTTTGAGCCATTATTTTGTTTGTTAGTTGTTCGCAAGTTTCAGGTGTCTTGTTTTAATGTTCTCGCTCTTACTAATGCTTAATTTCGCTTTCTTTCATAGATTATTTTGACGGAGTTCGTAAAGGAAACGGTGCACGTGCGCAGCCACTGTTGAAATTGCCTGCAGGCAAGACCTGCACGAGGTCCAAATGGCAAACGAAAAGCAAAAACTAATCAACCACCCCTTGTCTGTTGCGCCACCAGAAAAGTGTTGCCCCAACTGCTAAAAGAGGAGGTGCTGCAGGCGAAACTAAGCTATCATAAAAATAAAGTATAAATGAAAATGTTTTTTACTCTTGACTTGACTTTTATTAATTTTATAAAGAGGGAAGTAGCTGTATAAAGTATAATAACTGTCATAGTCTAAGATTAGTCGTAGGTACTTATCTCACGTCGGCCCAAACATCTAATAGCAGTTAGGACCTGTAGTTCTGGAGATGTGCCACGACCTCTCGGATCCAACTGTAGATCCTGACGCACCAGCCCCCTTATTCACTATGACCAAACGTAACATATTCGGGGGCTCGTTAGGTACATACGATATCTGCGTGTAATCATCGCTGAATCGTATGGTTTATCACGTATAACGCCGTAGGTTTATTAAAGCGATACTGTTTCCTGAAGTCCTCGTCATCCAAACAAAATTATCAATTCGGTCTTTATAAACCTTTGCACGCCCTGGAGGGTTTTCTAGATTTTGAACTAATGCAACAGCATCCTATCTACGAAGCGCTTCGATGGTTTTAGTAGTCAGTAGGTACTCAGTGAAAATTTATATTCTTTGCTGTGAGAAATACTGACGTTAAAATGTCTAGGTATGTCAAAATTCACAATTACAATACAAATCAGCTGTTGTGAGTCGGCCATGTTTCCGTATTATAAGACGCTAAAGTAGGGTCTTGCCTCTCATAACTTTTCCATAGTTTATAGTGTATCTAAACAACGTATTAGTGCTAATATGCGTTTATGAATAGTAAAAATCGACCACCATACATTAGAGAGACTTTAGATGTCCGATAACTTTTTATGAATAAGACCATAAGTACATTTGAAACTATTCTATGGGGCCCTTATTATAAATTTCTCTTCTGGAACACAAATATGGTGTTAACTTCCTCACAACAATATAAGACATAATTCTATGAAGGTAGCTGAAGTAAACAAGTCTAGCTGTATCTACGTCTGTCAGAAGTCGGATCTTTTTGACTGCGTATGCCGCAGTACTATAAGTCACTTCGACAATTAATCTATGTTTGGGCCCAATGTAGCTTATTATCTAAGTCTATGCCTGAAAAAACTTTGGTGTCTACTAGATCTACTTCTTCGGCTTTTATTTTAACATTAGCTTTTACTTGTATAACATTAGGGTGTACAAATCGAATGCACTTTGTTTTTTTTGTATAAAAATAAGTTGTTTACATTTCACCATTTTATAACGTAGAGATTGCATTGTTTACATCGTCAAACACAGCCTGTCGTCGCTTCGATTGAAATAAAACTGGCGTGTCTTCTGGAGACAATCCAATCTCGTGATCATTTCTTAGAAGTTGGGGTAGATCATTACTATCATTAAAAGTAAGAATAGTCAGAGTATTAAATAATATTAATAATAAATAAATGCTGGACATTTCTCACAACATTATCTGGCCCCAAGCTAAGCAGTAAAGTGTTAGTGTTATGGCAACTAGATAACTTCATATACATATATACCTACAAAGTGTACAAAGTGTAAAAATTCCTCTCCATCCAAAGGTATCAGGTAAAGAAATCACAAGGATCATTTTAAATCGTCTTATAAACTAAAATTACTCCTGTTCCAACGCGACCAAGCCTAGAAGAATCAGGCAACAAACACGGCTTGGCTTACATAAATGGTCCGTCTTACCACTAGGTGAGAAGCGCCTGTGTGGTGCCTCGGAGCAAGGAGTTGCTGATACATAGTAAATGAGAACTTAAAAACCTTAGGAAGGTAGTCAAAAGTAAATAAACATCAGCAAAAATATGCAAGACAGCGCACGCTACGCTTGTTATACTTATAAATACTAATCTACTTTATAGAAATATGTAAATAGGTAAGTACAGATATTGCAAATTTCCATTTTAGCAGTCGAGGGGCAGAGCGACATCAGGCCACGCGGCTTTATCAATAATATAGTCATCAAGAGTGTAATACGCTTTCTTAATTAGATTGATCTTTATGTAGGATTTAAATCTTCGAATAGGAAGTTTAGATGCACCTTCTGGAAGAAGGAACACACAGAACCGTACAGAATTCCATAAAAGACGCACCTACTTTCTTTAATTTAAATGTTGGCATATTTAGTTTGTATTTTCTCGTATTAATACCATGCACGTCACTCTTTTTAATAAAACTATCAAAGTGTTTATGTGTATAAATAATGCTAGACATTTCACACAACATTATCTAGCCCCAAGCTAAGCAGAGCTTGTGTTATGGCAACTAGATAACTGATATACGTAATATAATAATACATTACATAGATAGATATTTATATTATACATAGAAAATACCCAGAACACCCGGAACAATTATCTGCAGATCGCACAAATATTTGTTCCGAGGCGGGGATCGAACCCGCAACCTCCTGCGTCGCAGGTGAACCTTCGCCCGCCGCACCACAGAGGTCGTCAATAATATGTATCGTATGTAATAATATTTCATAGAAATATTGCGATATTACTGTGAGAATATTGATTTCTTTAAAACGCTCCCTAAAGGAGACACGCAACTTCATTTTATAAATTGCCCGTTTTTGTAAGACAAAAATAGCTTGGATATCTGCTGCTTTACCCCACACTATGATACCATATTACATAACACTATGGAAGTAGCTAAAATAAACACTTGACAAGATCAAGTGTTTCCCCATTTATTTCAATATTAGTTGGATATTGTTTTACATTTGGCAATGTGAATTTGATGCATTTCGTTTTTTTAGCATTAAGCAAAAGATTATTTACTGTGAATCACTCAAGAACACGCGATAGTGAATCATTTACATCATCGTGATTCGATTTAGATGTATCAACTTTGAAAATCAAAGGAGTATCGTCAGCAAATAGAACTATGTCACATATGTCTTTCACAAAAAAAACGAAATCGTTAATGTAAACTAGGAATAAAAAAGGGCCTAGTATTGAACCCTGTGGCACCCCCATGACAATAGTCAATCCTGAAGACCTTTCACCACCAACATCAACTTTTTGGACTCTATTGTCTAAGAATTTACAAGATTAAATGCCTGATTTTGTATGCCATAATGTTTTAACTTGGAAATTAAAGTATCATGCCTCACGCAGTCAAAAGCTTTGGACAGGTCGCAGAAAACTCCGATCGCGTCCTGCGAGTTCTCCCATGCTTCAAATATGTGTTCTAAGAGCATGGTACAGCATCGGCTGTCGAACGACCCTTAAAATCCAAATTGATGACAATGAAGAAGTCCGTGGAGGTTGAAGTGTGACAATAACTGAGTAAGAATAAGTTTCTCGAAGATTTTACTTTTTCTTTTATTTATTTTTTAGTTTTTTTCTTAGAAGATTTTTTTTAGATTTTCTATTCTTTGTGTGAAATAAAAATGTCCAACGAACACATGTTTATGCATTGTAAAGTGCCTTATGGAAGTCCTTCGAGGTCTGAATGAAATTGATTACTCATCGTCGTGATCATTTTTCGGTTACCTTGTAACTCCACAGATTTCGCTCCTCTAGCCAGCCCCCCCGGACTGAGTCCGTAAAATTTTCCGAGTGGATGGTGCGACTGCTCTGAAGGCAACGAGCTCAGGAAGTAGTACCAGATGCCATTTACTATTTTAGCCTGAAAACAAGTAGGTATTATGTAACGTATGTAAGTGGTAGTAGATGTTTCCGAACACAAACTTACTTAATGTTAGCTAACTTCAGTAATATTCCCCTGTTACCCTGTCTATCTCCTCCGTTCGATTACATGCACCCATAAAGTACCTCATTCAAATGAAGGTAGGCACAATGTCTTACCAATTTCAAGTTGCCTTCGATCTCCATACTGGCCTGCTGGTACAACTTTGACCATTGGTCCAAGTGTTTGTTGAGTAGTTCTTCGCCATCCTCCTGTAGAACTATGCACACATTTATCTCAGTCTTTATATTAGCTTTAAATGTTAAAGCTGTCCTTGGAGATTGGTAGCCTTTAGTAAGGCTTTTGGTAGATTCTTACAGATTCTGCCTTCTCAATCGGCCAGTGGCAGAGGCTTTGGTAGTGCTGGTTGAACCTCCAGTAAAGATTCCACCATACTGCTGGTATTGTTATTCCTGTTTATTGTGTGTGTGCAGATTTCAAGGGAAAAAAATAAAAAAGATAAAGTACCAACCTTTGATCAGTTCATTTCTTGCAACCGTCTTGTTTTTATCTGCCGTCATCACAAAAGTAAAGACTCTGGATCCGTGTTGAGGCAAGACCAAGTGTTTCGGCACCGCTGTCCAATACACACACACATCCACAGGCAAAGGCTGGTAGACTATATCTTCAGGCTCTACAGTTTGACCACAAGAGGTCCAGACATTACGGTTTTGTATAAACTCAGGGCGTGGGTTGTAAAAGGAAATGTCGCTGCTCATCTCGCCTGGCATTAGCTTCAGAGCAATCCATATCTTCGTGTGTACAGAATTTGGTTCTTTAAAGAAAATTTAAAATTTATTGAAAGTTGTTGGTTACTAAATATTGCATTAAGCGGAAGGGCTTTTATATAATGGGTAAAAATTTATGTATATTTAAGGGTGGGGAGGGGTGGGAGAGGGGAGTAGATCCCCCTCGCGCATTGGGGAAACATACATACATAGGCTGTTAAACACATTACCCTCCTTTGCGTCGCCGCAGTCGGGTAAAAAACGATCTTTTCCAGACAACCTTTGGATGGAGAGAAGCACTGACACAATACTTAGTGAAGTGATACTTTCAGCAGTTCGAGATATAATAACAGCAATATTTATTACTTATATTCATAGTTACCAAAATAAAATACATGCGCTTACAAAAAAATTACGTATTTATTACAAAGAGACCGATCATTACGTACCTATACTAATAAGACCATTTCTGCTTTAGACCAGTTATTACGAGTTTTGCATTGCAAAAACCGGAATGCGAAACGTGAGCATTCAACGTGACTTACGTAGTAACTATTCATCATTATGTGCCGCGCAGTCGGTAGAAACAATGCAGATTAGTATATAGTTACTACGTAAGTCACGTTGAATGCTCACGTTTCGCATTCCGGTTTTTGCAATTGTTTTTGCATAACTCGTAATACGCCCTCTGTTTGTACTTAGACCAGCTACTTATTAGACCGCTTGCTAATTAGACCATTTGTGATTTAGACCAGTTTGTACTTAGCCCAGCTACTTTTTAGACCAATTGCTAATAAGTCCAGCTGCTTTTTTAGACGAAATGATACGAATCCAATTCACTGACCGGAAGTCGTGTTTCAATAAATAATAAAAAATGCTATGCTTTGTTTTTTATTTTAATAGCTTCTTTCGTATGTATATATCATTACGTTTAACAAGTTGCATTATAGCGTTGCCCGTTGCGTTTTAGACCAGTTGCGTTTTAAATGAGATGTATTTTTAGACCAGTTGCGTTTTAATTGAGATGTATTTTTAGACCAGTTGCGTTTTAGGCGAGAAGCGTTTTAGACCATCTGCCAGTTGCGTTTTTGACGAGTTTGTACTTAGACCAGCTACTTTTTAGACCAATTGCTAATTAGTCCAGCTGCTTTTTTAGATGAAATGATACTAACCCAGTGAATTTGCCAACAATAGTGTCACAGATAAATTTTCTTAGCATAATATCCGCCTGTTTGTACCTACAATAATACTCGTGTAATGCTATAAAAAAACTCGCCTTTGGTTCGTTTTTTTAACTCACACTCGTATTTTAAGAACCCTTATAATGCAACAGTTTCATAAACTATTATACTATTTAGTAATTTAGAGCAAGCAATTCACGATCATTTCATGAAATCCTAATTGTAGAGTCAGCCGCTAGTTAGGTTCGTACATGAGTGAGTAGGTAGCAGGTACTTATTTACCCGCTATGAACTTTGAGCACTGATTACTGATGATAGTGAACATAATACTAATAATCTAGACTCCGGATCGCACTGTTCTTTGAGCGAGAACTTAACATGTAACATAATGAGATACAGATATGATCCGGTAGTATGCCTATAACTTCGTAGTAGCGGACACCGCGTCTCTAATAAAATTGAACTTACCAGCATGAGGTTTCGCCGCCACTTGTATCTGATTTATAATCGCCCTCGTATAATACCGATGGGCATATACCCTTTGGGTCACAACTGACCTATCTGTATCCACCCGTACTTTGAAAACTCCTTCCTTCGTGTCCAAACTGTACACTGGATTGTAAGGATGATTGGTCATCGGTGAGCTCAGACGAATGTTGGCCCAGTTGGGTATTCTGGCGCGGTGGCTATTGCCTTTGATTCCGTTGTAGAGACCATTCATGTAGACGTAGTCGTTGAAGATATTGGCAGCTATGTGACCGTTGCCGATAGACGGCATGAAGCGTTCGTTGGTTGGTAGGCTGTGAAAAAGCTTAAATTTAAACCTTTTTTTAAATTTCAACCATGCAACCTCCTCTGGTTAAACTTGGATTAACTTACGTGTGAGTTGAAAAAATATGAGCCTTGTCACTGACATCATCAGGCTCTTCGAAGGGGTCTCTGGCCACAATGTTATTTGTTGTATTGGTGGCCACGAAGGCCACCAAAGCCGATGCCACGGTAAGCACTGCTAGTATCGCATCCACTTGCATGTTTTGCACCAAAAAGTTCCACGTCCTCGCTATTTTAAAAAAACTAGCCATATGTGTTAATCAAACCACGCACAGTGAACAGAAGGCTTCCGAAGTCAGTATGGCTTAGTTACGCAACAATGAGGTAATTCAACTAAAACTCAAAAACTACACCGTAAAACTACTTATAACGATTCATTCCCACTAGTCCCTTTTGGCAGTCCCTTTAAAGGTACTAATGGGACTTTTTTTCCCACTAGTTCCTTATAACTTGTACTTGTACATTGAAATGTTTTTAAATCTGGGTAAAGTTTGATTTTAACTATGCATCAAACCTACAAGGTTTCTTTATTACCTACATGTAATGATACTTATGTACTTAGTTTAGCGATACCTAGGTTGTAAAGGGTAGGTACCGAAAACAACCGATTAAGAGCACGCCGGGCAATATTTCCCAGCGTGCTCTTAATAGACCATTCTTACATTAGGTGGGCCATTCTTTTGGGCCTGCTTACTTTTATCAGAGTGCACTGAAAGCGTCTGTTACGCAGCATCTTAAATAGTATTTTGATAAATCCTTAGCCGTTAATCTTGTTTGCGAGTTTTCCTAGCAACCTCTTGATGCTCACCAAAGAAAATTAATACTCTAGATCAGTGGTGGGCAAACTTTTTTAATTGGGGGCCAGAAATTTTAAGTAATTTCAGAGGAGGGCCAGAATTATAGGAAAAATGCATTTTATGTTGAATTTTTTACCGACTTCAAAAAAGGTGGGTTCCAATATGGTTGTATTTTTTTTTGTTACCTCATAACTTCGTCTTTTATACCGATTTGGAAAATTCTTTTTTTATTTGATAGGATATACTTCCAGATTGGTCCCATTTGTATCAAAATCCAGTTTTGATGATGCAATCCATGAGGAATTGAGGGAACTCTTCAAATATTGTAGGCATACGTTAGCGATTTTGGTATTTATTTTATATATTTATATTGAAAAGTTATCGAATGCCGGTTCGAGCTGTGATGAAGTATATTCTGTACTCAACGATTTGATGGACGTCTCTAGGTCAAATTCTTCTCTATTTAATTTTGTGCTTGCAAGGAGAGTTTCGCTAAGACGTAACGACAAGAGAGACATAAAACTAGAGTGCGAGTTTACACATAGGTACGAATTGCGAACAATCATGAACTACGCGGCTGCTAGTCTAGCTGGCTCCTTTACCTATGCGTCTATTATTCTACTAAGTAGAATCTACTTTATACTTCAGGACAGACAAAATGTAATTATCGCAGGCCATATACTACCTATTCATGTTGAAGGACCGTCGGCGGGCCGGATGAAATGCTTTCGCGGGCTGGAGCTGGCCCGCGGGCCGTACTTTGCCCATCACTGCTCTAGATGCTCACTGAGCATATTTTTTTTTTAATGGCATCTGATGATATTCTCAATTTTGCCAATGTCAAGTAGCATAGATAATTATCAAACAATTTCCAGTCGTCAATTACTCTGTCATGTCATGTTCTAATAAATCGATGGCAATTTACTAGAATGTTCCTGGACAATTTCCACCCCTTCGAAAAGACACGCAATACACTTATTTTATTTAAATTTACTACCATGTGCTCTTTATAAGCTACACCGGTTAAAATGCCACCAAAATGAGACGATACCAAAAAAACACTAGAAATTGAATTAAAATAAAAAAGGACGACGTCAAATTCTCTAAGCGTCTCCCTGCGAAAGAGCAGAAAAAGTCCACTAAGCATATGAACACTACGTTTTGATGCTGACAGTGTCGTAAGCTGTTGACCAGTCAACAAAAATTACACCCTCACTTTTTGCGCCTCAAAACCATTCTCTACGTCGGAATGCGGTTGAGTAGTCGTATGACACGAAAGAGAGAAGGCTGTAAGTTTTTGTATTTAGTATTTTTGTATGTCTGGTTTACTTGGTTTTCAGTATTGCCTTCACCTTGGCTTATATCCAGATCTAAGGGATTTTGTTTGAAAAAGGTAGGTATTAACCATTGCACGCCACGACACAGTTACAAGGCCCATGTTTATCAGTTATTCGACTCAAAATCATCATTTTTTTATGATTAATCTTATGGGAAATTTTTATTCGATTCTAAAGTGTTATACCAACCAAACTACGTTTATAAAACTTAAAATACCCCTTTTCAACCAGTTAAGGGTTGAATAGTAAGATTTACTGGTTTACGTAGTTTGTAATCATTATTTTCCTTATAATTTCATGATATTAATGTAAACGTATAAGCTACTAAGTATTTGAAATACTTTTCAGTTCCATCTAGGGGTTTAGCCAGTAGAGGGTGGGGGACACTTAACTCTAACTATAATGACTACTTCAAAGCTTCATATTTATGAAACGGATCTCAGTATCGAAAAAGTATTTTTAAAATCTTTTCAAAGACCTTTTCAACGATACTATGGAAAGGTAGATAAAAAATATTTTATTGCACACCATAATATACAAAAACATGAAACAATTTCACAAACAAAAGCTAAAACTATTTTATGCAGCCTTGTCGCTTGTGTAGCCATTTATACCAGACAACGTTTGGATGGAACCGACTGTATAAAATTTACGTATGGCAATTGATTGTGTACTTAGTTAAATATTGATACGTATCAATATAAGGTATTAGACCAATCCACTGTAGGTACGTCGTTACAAAAGAGTATTTTTTTTAGGAGTTTTTGTATTTTAACTTTGTTGGCGTCACCAATTTGTATTATCGTGCTAAATATAATAATTCAAATAAGTATAGCCAATCAATAAATAGTCTACCAGTAAAACGGTTCTGACTACGGACGGACAGACGGACAGATGGACTTCGCGAAACTATAAGGGTGTTATTATAAAAAATGCCCTTAGTCTGGGTTTAAACCAGGACTACCAGTCTAGGCTTCAATATCGACCTAGGGTATATACGACTGTAATACAAAAGCAGATGGTTTGTTTTCCAGAAGCAACTATCGAGCTAGATATTCCGGGCTTATGCCAAAAATGACATATAAGCTTGGACTATTTCTGCCCCCTACTTTAGCAATGGTCTATAAATTTACAGTTGATTGCTTGTTAGAGGTAAGAATTTGGACATCTCAATTGTGATGTGACACAATCGGTCAGTTTGATACTTTGGAAATTTGCGAAGTAGCGCGAGAATTTATTTTGGAAAACAAACCATCTGCTTTCGTATTTAAAGTCGCATATGCCTAATGCCGATATTTAATCCTAAACTAGTACGCCTGGACTAAATTCAGATTTAGTCCATGTTCTGTAATAAGGTCGTAAGGGTTCCTTGTCAGACTACAAAACAGACCTAAAAACCATCTTACGAATAAACTTTTTAGCACAAAGATACGTTAAGAGACGCGGGGCTCGCCTTTTACGTACAAAATGTACCTACTTGAAACGTATTTGACTTAGAATAAGTATTTGAAACATGTTTGAAACTTGTAATTTGAAAAGCTCGGTCTTCTTTGTCACCACTATCACATTCTATATTCAAAATAACAAATTTCACCTATATCAAAAGAGGTTTGTTTTTATATCGTATCGAAGATGGAATGATTTTAACGCGGTCTCGCGCGGTCACTGTGTGAACGGTCAAGTACAGTCAGTACAGCACCTATTTATACAGCTGGCATGACATATTTCAGTCACAAAGATAACAATAAAGTAGGGTCACCTCTTTCTATGGGTGCTGTAATTGCATGTAAATGTAATTGTTACGTTATACTTGTTGTGGGCTTGTTTATGATTATATTCTTACCTAGATTATCTAGTATAGGTACCGGCTGTCATCTGCCATACCTAACTAAGTTATGGACGAGGCCTCCCTCATAGGACGCAATGGAGGATTTGCCATAATCACAACGGTTGGCAGACGGATTGGTGATTGCAGTATTGCTCAGTATGCGGTCGCCACTGAAGAACCTTTATTCCCCAAACGGTTGTCGGTTCTATGAGCTATAAGTATATGACCTGCCCATTGCCACTTCAACTTGCTAATTCTGTTCTGATGCTGGTTATTCGTAAGTAGGTACCTACCTCTCATTATGAGAGAGTTTGGCTTGGGCGAAATATATAAAAAAAAAGAAGAATGTCGAAGCTAGAGCAACGGTGTGTTACTTAATACAAATAGCCTGGATCAAGATGAGCGGGTCCCTCTTAACTCCTGTGTTCAGTTTGTTTCGTGGAGAGTGCAGGTATATAGAGGCGTAGAGCCACCGCAAATGTTTAATAATTTATTTATTTATTTTGGGAAAACTAACAGCACATAAAAACATAGTTAAAAGAGAAATTTAGAATCAAAAGGCTAATTATAAGTCTTCACTTATAGCAGCAAAAAAAACTATAAATGCAAGCAATACATACATAGGTAGTAAACATGAATCAACAAGAAAAAAAAAATTATCAAGAAAAATAGTCAAGCTTATTACAAAGATACACAGGAATAATAATAAAAAAAACCGAAAGAAGAAGAAACCGAAAAACTGAAAACTAATGATAATTATTTAAATAAACTATGAGCCAAAGAACTCAGAACTCAACACACGCCTCATCCTCGGAACACTACAGTTGAACAAGTCAACAGCAGTATGATACTGTTTATTGTAATTATCACACGCACGCCATAGGTAAGAATTACGCCGATAGTTGGTAGATACTAATTCTAAGCTGAATGTGGGAATAAACCGACGTGACCTGCTAGGAACGTAGAATTTCAACTTGCTTAATGGTCCAGCTTACACAATAAATAGACCCCTTCGTCATCTCCTGTGGATGTTGTCAACTAAGAGATTACACCAGGGGATGGTCAGCAGCATCCAATAACACCAATTCCGCCTGCCAAGCGTGGTGATTATGGCAAATCACTTTAATTGCAATTTTAGGTGAAGAGTGTGGATATCTAAAGGTCACTGATGATGATGATGAGAACTAGTGTAGCGTTATGCGTGGCCGTGTTGAGATCGTATCTCGTGCAGGATTTTGAACACATTAGAGACACCAGCAAATGTGGTAGACTAGCAGGAACGTAAATAAAACTGTCTAAAAATCTAGGAAGGGAATAAACGATATTTTTTGAAATAGTTATTTTTTCTTGGCAGCCCTGCAACTAGACTACCATGCTTTATATACTTATTTCAATCGCTTCCTCTCATTGTATTAACATCTCACATAGAAGACAATGCACAAAGCATTTCTAATCAGGTACCTACACCAAACGGTGATTCGAAGACCTTATACTCTGATAACCTGACCTTTAATTAGAATTGTTTTTTCGCGACTTACGTAGTAGGTATTTGTTAGCATATTGATAAGTGTAATTGTTAAGAATTTGGAATGCTCTAACTTCCTGACCTGGCCAATGATCAAGAAAGAATGATTGAGTTACACGAAGAACTAAACGAACTGCAATTGGTCGTTTGGCGTACAATAAACTTTAGTTTACAGTTTTAGGTGCTAATAATCATATTGTATATACTCGTACGTCAAAAGTTAAGTAACTTTAACCCCTTTGAGAGTATCTGGAGTGAGAAAAAAACAGGCATAGTTTGGTCCCGGCCGGGCCAAGAGTTTTACTTTGACTAAGTGTTAGGTAATGCTGTGATTATACGCCTATTGGTAGAAGATTGGAGTTCCCGATGACATCAGCAGGGATCTTGCAGTCTTTCCAGGGTTTTGTTGTGATGGGGAATGGTCCTTCTCCTGTCAGTTTCACTGGAAAGGCAGACTTTCATTTACACCCAGTATTTTCATACCTGTTTACTTCAATAAATTAGTTTTTCTGTTTGGTCCCTTCAGGCTGTTTGTAAATAGCAGACTATTAGGGTCTTTATTTGTATCTTTAAAAATGTGTTACTTTGGGGTGTCACAGGGTACAAAAATAGTCTACCCTTGCTCAACGTTCTTGCTGAGAAGGTTGAGCAAGGGTAGACTATTTTTGACTCAAAGTGTCATCCCTCAACAACCTGGTATGGGTTTGTTTAAATCTGTTTATGTATTTAATTTTGTAAAAACGGAAATTTTACGGGAGTGAGTTTAACCCTGCGTTCACCCTGATGAAGACTCGAAATTTGAGTTGAACCTTGTCTGTGCCTTCACTGATGTAACGGTAAGTGAAAAATTCCAGTTTCTACAAAATTAATGATACAGTTAGTATTTTTATAGTAACTATTGATATCTGTTTAGGTAGATATTTCTTTACCTGTCATACCAGGTACCAAAGTAACGTTGTACTTCCCATTGAACATGGTGAGTGGCCAGTTGTCATCTATTGAAGATACCTTCAACGTGGTTGATTCTTTATCGATCTCCAGGGTCAATTTTGCTCCGACATATTTTATGCCTGGAATTTGAAAATGACACAATTGAGCTGATGAGGTAAACGCTTAACATGATGTTTACAGAAGGAATAAACTACTTTTTTATTTTTAGGGTTGTCTTTTAATCATTTGACCTCAGACGGTCGATGCTGCGCAGCAGCACTCGCCAAAATCTCGGTAACGCGCGTTACCGAGCTTTTGGCGAGTGCAAAAAGCGCTCAGCTGGTTAATAGTTAGGTTCTCGGCCTGGGCTATTGCAAGGTTGGGAGGGATAGAAAAACACACCCCGGAATATGCTTGTATACTGGTTGTTGTAAGTACTGAAGGTGATAGAAAATTATCAATTGTAAAGCCATAATGTGATCAATGCTGTTCTATTTCTCGTGGCTAAGTCAAACTTGTTTCTTTTATAATCGGTCAGACTTTCTTGTTTCGATGTTTTCTATGTTTCTTTACCTTGTATTTTGAACCTGGTAGATCCAGGAGGTAACCGTGGCTTGTCAATCTTCAGCTTATCAAGATGTATGCTGACTCCCGCGTACCCGAAAATTAGGGTCTGGAGAAACCCTCCCATCCCTGTCAAGAAGTTGACTGTGCCGATGTTTGAACGGGCGAGCTCGCTCCATACCTGAAATTATAAAGATTGATTCTGTTCTATCTTAAGAAGAAACATTATTGGAATTGTTTCTTATATTTATACTAGGCTTTAACAGGTTTTCCTATGATTGTTAAATGTGAATTTGTTTGGCCTGTTTCAGTTTCATCAGTAACATTGTTGTGGTTATTTAGGCAAACCAGTATCGAGTCAGTCCAAGCAAAATTACTTTATTGACTGCTTTTTCTTTATCCACCACATTATCTAATTTATTACATGAGTGGACTTTGCAAAAAATAAATTAACTTGTAGGTAAATCAACAATGACCTACCTTGAATGGTTCCCTAACAAAAGCCTGATAGCTTTTGTTGAAATTCGCTTCCGCTTTCCGTTCCTCTCCTAACTGCAGATTCCCAATGGCATGCATGCTCCACGTCATTGCTGGGCCGTTGGCTCTGGTTGTTGATTCGTAGTAGGACAGGTCGTTGGCTCTGGTTGACCTGAGAGCAGCAGAATTGAATAATCATTTACAGTTACGTGAAGTTTTAGGATCCTTAAATCTTTGATGAGACTTTTACCTAATTTCCTATTCAACAATGGTACTATTTCCTCAAAATGGCCATTGGAAGTCGCCATTTGGTGATAAAAACGCTCCTGTGACAGTCTAAATATTTTGTGTGCAGTGGAAACCAGAAAAACAGGATTGTAAAAGAAAGCCTTAGTACTTTTCAGTAAGTGCACTAACAAAGGAGTCAATGGAGACAATTAGCCACGCAATACGATATCACTTTTTTCTCTAGCTCTCCATGCTAACGTTCTGTTTGGGATAATATGGAGTAGCAATGTAGTGGATACTTATATACTCTTCAAATAAGGAAGGAGGAGGAGGAAAGAGGTAAAGGAAAGTCTACCGTCACAGCGTAGTCAGCTCATTCTTTGTTTTTTTAACAATGTGTTTTCGGCTCTTCAAACTGCCTTCAAGTTGAAGTTTTGAGTTTACAATAATGCCGTTTGGGCTGCAATTATCTTTCCTGCTACTTACATGTTCATAGGGTATTGTAGTGGGAAGCCTAATAGAACAGCATCGGCTTGCTTGATTTCCTCCCCACGCTTGTACCCTGAGAACTGTGGGTGGTAGTTATGTTTATCGTCGTAGGGTAAAGTGAGGCTCCATGCTATGTCGGCGTAGTGTTCCGGTTCTCTGGCAAGGAAATAGGACTTGCAGAGACAGGATACGTATCTGAAACATTTTGTTTGTGGATTTAATAGCGAAAAGGATGGTTCATCTTATTTGAACTAATTATTTCACGCGAATAATATATACCTAATGGGTTGCAGAGAGGAATTTTGTAATGGAATTTCCTCTGATGTGTTCGTTTTTTTATGTATTCCGATTATGATTATGTTATTAAGAAGAATTGCTGTTATTAAATGTTTTAAGTGTATTAGATTGTCTTACTGTGCTAAGTAGAGGGAGTAACCAGCTATTACGTTGGTGAATACTGAATTTGTGATGTTGCTATGATCTTCATCAGGGCCCATGACATCTGCAAACATAGAGAGCTTTTTATAACCAATCTAGAGTCTATTCGTACCCATTTTTTTTTTTTGGTTTATTCCTTACTTTTGATATCGTAAAGTCCAGTACGGTAGTTCATGACTGCTCGAGACGCCCAGAAATCGGCTATGTGCGTTACGAGAGAACATCCACCATTCTGAACAATAAAAGAACACATAATTACGATAAGTTATCTGTTAAAATAAAACACGACTCACCAATCGTGATCCTCATTAAAAGTGTAGCATAATTCACCTCAGCAAGCTGATGCAGGAATTAAAAAAAATATTAACCTCCAGCCATTCCTCACTCCGAGTCGTAGCCAAGAACTGCCTGGCTGCAAAAGCGATGCATCCGCTTATATGTTGTTCGAATTCTTCCATTTCAGGACAGCACGATGGTGTTACCTCAACTCCAGTGTAGGCGCTTTCCCATGGAAACCTGAAAATCATTCATTATTATGTAAGTATTTTCATAATAAAGCCCAAATGGACATAAAGGGTATTTTCAAAATTTTAAATGGGCCAGTGAGAGCTATCAAAAAATACTGATAGCACTCGCGTAGTCACGTCACCGATTTTGACAAACACTGCTAGGCCCGTTTTCCAGAACTATACACAAACATAAATCAAAGCAGAGATTTGATTCTAGAACTGTACCTGAGTACAGATCTATTGATCTACACCCACTTGAAGAAGTTCGAAAAGAAGCGAATCGGTACTCAAACGTTACTCCAGCAGAGATCAAACTGTGATTACGTAAGTGACGTCCAGATCACTCTTGAGCACAGATTTAATTACAATTTAATTGTTGGCTGCTTTCTCTTTTCTCGCCATGGACATCTTTGCTAACATTGATTTATATGATCATAATGCTCTCCGAAATAGTGTTGTAATACACTCACATGAGTAACTTGAGATAGGTACCTACCTCAATACGCCAAAGATCCAAAGGTACTCAATAGAAGTTGATAAGTTTAGAAAAAAACAGTATATCGCAGTATTTACGTAATAAATAAAAAATACAGTTATTTGCACGTTCCGTTATACGAAATTTAAAACATTCCGTTTTACACTTATTCACTCCAAACATTACAAAATATCTTCTATTAAACCTACATTCTACATTATAATATTTTTAGGTAGTTATTTAATTTATTTCCAATATTATTTATTAGCAATTCTTGCTTATAAATAATATTGCATTGAACAGAACGAAATTGACAATGGAACTAAAATGTAAAAGAAAACAAGCTTGAGACTACTTTGAAACTCGATTCAGTTAGATTAATTTCAAAGCCGTTCTGGAATAAGAACAACACTAAAGTACGAATTCAAAGCTAAAATAATGATCAGGTGATCGGAGATCAAACGATGCTTGAGTTTGGTTCTAGAATACGGGCCGTAGTCGTCTATTTTTATTGTTTTTAATCACGAGTTTTCTATCAGCATTCCGTTCTTGAGTACTTGAAAAGTGTACGGATCAAAAGTTGCTTTGTTAGCATTCTTATTCATATTAAAGAAAACCATTAGGTAGATATCATTTATAAAAAAACTTGGCACTTGGCAACTATCGTTTGCCGTGAGGAAACTATATATAATATCTTACCTGTAACCTTTATGCCCAGTGATTTTAGCTAGTTCTTCAGCGACGTATGCGGTATCGAGACGGTATTGTAGCAGCTTCTGAGCATATTGAGGGTACAGCAGCAAGATCGCGGGGAACATCCACGTCTCTGTGTCCCAGAAGTTATGACCTGAAATTAAACAAGTTTTATGATAAAATTGTCAAAGATCTAGCTTGTTTTATAATTTAAGTCAGGTACATTTAGTCAGAACTAGCATACCACGTGAGCGAAGCCGCTAGACACCGGGATAAAAATGAGTCTGTCAAACTGGGTAAACTATCTCTCATCAGAATAGATTCAGCCTAACGGCTGTAAATGCTATGATTGGTCAAACCATAACTGGTTTGACCAATCATAGCATTTACAATATAATTAGGATGTGGGTAACTGATATGGCAGGAAATTATTTGCGGAAAGGCAGAGCAAGCAGAGTTCGTGATTATCATTGTTCGGTTACCTGCATAGTCATTATTCTGCTCTCCTCTAGCCAGCCCCCCCGGACTCAGTCCGTAATATCTGCCGAGTGGATGGTGCGACTGCTCTGAAGGCAATGAGCTCAGGAAGTAGTACCAGATGCCATTTACTATTTTAGCCTGAAAACAATTAGGTATTATGATATGTAACGTATGTAAGTTTAAGCAGATGTTTCCGAACACTAAACTACTTTCCGTGAAGGCGATCCAGGGTCAGAATGGTTAAGTAGGTTCGGATCCAAAATCCGTTCGCTCTACTTGTATTAAGTTACTTGTAGAGCAAACTCTTTTCTGCAACAAGCCCTATGTTTGTGTGTTCTTTTTCGTGAAGGGTGGAGGCTGCTACTCCACCCACCCGATGTCCTCCAGGACACCAAACTGCTCAAGTTCAACTTTGTTCGTTCGTCCTTTCTTGGTCACCCTGCGTTAGGTCACAGTTGAGGGGTATGACGGTGAGTATTCGAACCCACGACCTTGGGGTTGGAATTTGGTGTCACTTGTTACTGCACTGCAAATGCTCTCAAAGTTATAAAAAGTAAGCATATAAATAATCAGTCTTTGGCTTTCCTAGTATGACACGACAACATCAATGGTAGACTGCTATGGAGACTTCGCGTGAATATTTGGCTGACTGGAAATGATTTCTAGGCAGAAAGAGATTTGTTGAACCAACTCGCTAAGTGGGTACTTACATGCACCTCATTCAAATAAAGGTAGGCAAAATGTCTTACCAATTTCAAGTTGCCTTCGATCTCCATGCTGGCCTGCTGGTACGACTTTGACCATTGGTCCAAGTGCTTGTTGAGTAGTTCTTCGCCATCCTCCTGTAAAACTACAAACACATTCATCTCAGACTTCATAATTATGAGCTTTAGATGGTAAAGCTGTCTTTGGAGATTGGTAGCCTATAGTAAAGCGATTGATAGATTTTTACAGACTCTGTCTTCTCAATCTGCCAGTGGCAAAGGTTTTGGTAGAGAACCTTAATAAAGACTCTGGTATTATTATTCTGGTTATGAGTTAGCAGAGCAGATGTTAAGGGAAATTAAACTATATCTACCCAGACCAACCATTTTTAAGATATGTACCAACCTTTGATCAGTTCATTTCTTGCAACCGTCTCGTTTTTATCTGCCGTCATCACAAAAGTAAAGACCCTGGATCCGTGTTGAGGCACGACCAAGTGATCTGGCACCGATGTCCAATATACACACACATCCACAGGCAAAGGCTGGTAGACTTTATCTTCAGGCTCCTTAGTTTGACCACAAGTGGTCCAGATAGTACGGCCTTCTATAAACTCAGGGCGTGGGTCGTAAAAGGAAATGTCGCTGCTCATCTCGCCTGGCATTAGCTTCAGAGCAATCCATATCTCCGTGTGTATCAAATTTGGATCTGTTAGGAAAATTGAAAATTTGTAGAAAGTTGTTGTAGGTTACTAATCTAAAAAACTCGTTGAAGTAATTTAATTCAAATTAATACCATAATCCGAGATGGTCCCCCACAGTCAGTTAAAAGTATCATTGCACCAAACCCTCAGTTAGGTCAATGACTATCATTAGGAGGTACCTACTACTTGAATGTGAATCAAAATTAAATGTCCACTAACCCAAATCTTTAGTACCTACCTAACACCTACCAGCTAGGACATTATTAGTCTTTACGAGAACATGTGGGTGAAATGTCGTACCTAATCTAAATTTCGAACTCCTACTCTCTTCAAAAGATCAACATCAGGTAGTATCAATTTTTTTTAAACAGTATTAATATTTACAAATATAAATATGTATTAACCCGAGTTTATTTTAACACGTCAACAACCTAATTTATTTTGCTAGGCAAAGCAAGACTATGAACTCAAGATTTTAGACCTCATCTGGCACCTACCTTTTTGGTGAGAGCAAAAATAAGACCAACGTTACACGAGTTACGACTATGTTCATTGCTAGGTTAGCCTTTAAGCAAATATCTCCCGTAAAATTTGAAAATCCCCTTGTAATTAAATTGACAAGGGTAATGAGATGTAGTTGACTAAGGAGCTACATAGTACCTACCTAAGCGAAAACTTTTGAAAAGTGCTGTTTTCGAAAGCCAAGTATTCCCTTCAGGGAATACTTGAGAATACGGAATGATCTTTTAGAAATTTATAACAAGTAAAAATTTTAAAAATAAAACCCTACGCGAATACTGAAAACAAGCCAAACAACAACACAACAAAACAAACAACACCAAAACAAACAACACAACAAACAAACACAAACAAGTCACAACAACACAAACAACACAAACAAGTTGAAACAAGTCGTAAATGAATTTAGCTTAAATGAATTTAGCTTTATTAAAATTTATAACAAGTAAAAGTTTACAAAACTAAATCTACTTGTTTTAGTTTTATATCTACTAGTTGTTTTAGTTTTATAGCGTACGGTTTTATTTTTTTTAAATTTTTACTTATTTTAAATTTCTAAAAGATCATTCCGTTGTGCAAATCGACAGGCATATAAATATACGCAGGGCTGTGTGGATTAGGGATCGCGTCTTCAATTTTACCATCGTGCAATAATCACTAAAACGTATTCTATGACAAATAAATGAAACTGTTTCGTGGATTAGTAAATATTGTGAAATAATTTTGAAATATACTCATCAAGCTCTTGATACCAAGCATAATTTATATTCATAAAAAAATTCAAGGTTGGAAAAAGACATTTGATTTCCGCCGTATTCAGTTAAGTGTGACATCATAATAATAGTCGATACTTATTATTATTATATTTGATACTTATCGTTAATTGTGTAAGTACTTAACGTGTGAAGGTAAGTATTAATTGTAATGTTATGTATTTTTTTGGTATAAGTTTATTGATATAATTGTTTATTTTTATTTTGGTATACTTACTTATGAATTTTGAAAATTTATATTGTTTAAGTATATTATTTTACGAACTGCTGAGAATATCGCTACGTATTACATCAGTGCTCCTCTCAATCCAAAGCATGTTATAAGACCGCTCATTGTACATTTAGTTTTATTTTATTGATGTTTGTATTTCCTAGTTTTTAAAGTGTAAAATAAAGTATTTTCATTCATTCAGTTGTGTCATGTCTATTTGCAACTTGACTATGACAATACTGTAGGTAGAAATTGCATATGACCTCACACCAATGTACTATTTTTAGTACCTAAGACCAAGCAATTCACAACTATTTAATGCAATCCTAATTGTAGAGTTAGTTAGGTTCATTCATGAGTATGACTTATCAAAAATTCATAAGGTATTACTTATCAAAAATGGATGGTGATCAGAATACTAATAATCTAGACTCCGGATCACCGGTTGACTTACTACCGAGATCCGGTAACTTCTTAGTCGTGAAAGCCGCTTCTCAGAGAGACCTGCAACCAGGACAGTCATTGTAAAATGAATTAGAACTTACCAGCATGATGTTTCGCCACCACCTGTATCTGATTTATAATCGCCCTCGTATAATACCGATGAGCATATACCCTTTGGGTCACAACTGACCTATCTCTATCCACCCGCACTTTGAAAACTCCTTCCTTCGTGTCCAAACTGTACACTGGACTGTAAGGATAATGGGTCAACGTTGAGTTCAGACGGATGTTGGCCCAGTTGGGTATTCTGGCACGGTGGCTATTGCCTTTGATTCCGTTATAGAGACCATTCATATAGACGGTGTCGTAGAAGATGTTGGCAGCTATGTGACCGTTGCCGATAGACGGCATGAAGCGTTCGTTGGTTGGTAGGCTGTGGAAAAGCTTATATTTGATTAAGAAGGTAAGGTCCCTAAAGAGGCCTTTGGACCTAAAGTCTACTATGACATATCTCTTGCGTCTGATCTGTTATTCTAAAACAAAGACTCCAGCATTTTGTTCTTAGCAAATTCTTCATTAAAAGAGAGTAGAGGAAGGTCTAACCGTCATAAAAGCTCCAATATAAATAGCAAAGCAATCGTACCTCGTAGTCCAACACATTTATGACGCACAGCTATATAGCAAGTCCATGTAGCTGTTATTATAGCGATAGGTTCTACATAGATGTAATTGTATTTGCGTAATAAATAAAACTTTGCTCAATCGTAAAATAACATAACAATAACACCCAACAGTCACATACGTAGTCTTGATCCCAACACTAGGACTCCCTGTGTCGTAAGTATCAGGAACAACGAGTACAATGGTACCTACTAGACCCGGAACAAATATTTGCAGATCATACAAACATTCGGGAATCGAACCCGCAACCTCTTGCATCTCAACCGGCTACTCGCCGCCACGCCACAGAGGTCTTCACAAAATACCAGATTTTGTAAATTGTTGTTCAAAACTTGAATAAATGGTATTTATACTGTCGTGTAGGGAATTTATCGAGGAAGGTTTTAATGTCTAGACTAGAACAACCGTGAAAGTAAGTACTTAGGGACGACGCGAGCGGAGCCTCCGGCAAATGCTAGTAAATGATTATTGCTTACAAAAAAGTAATTACAGAATCCGGTTCCTGTTATATTTTATGACTTATTGTGTACCTAATTGCGTATTTATGATCCGAGTTTATTTTCTATTGTAACTACCTTAAGACATGTAAAATAACGTTAGACATGATAAACTCGTTTGCCAAACCAACATTTCAGTTGTTGTGATAAGTTCGAGTTCGTTGTTCCTTAGCACAATGCTCAGAGACCTCAATACCGTCTCCCAACTGGTGGGTCTTAAAATTAACATGGGCAATACGGACATCATGCCAAGCCCATGTTGCAACTCTGGCGGTACACGTTGGGATTGATATAGTCGAAGCTGTTGACCACTATGTCTATTTGGGTCAGACGATTCAACTACGAAGTTCCAACTTCGTCAAAGAGGTCAACCGATGAATCCAACTCGAATTGGAAGCGTTCGGGAAACTACGATATATCATATCTTCTCGTTAGAGATACCGCAAAGCCTCAAGACGAAAGTTTATAATCAGTGCGTGTTGGTAGAGATGACTTGCGGCATTGAGACGTGGTCACAAACTATTGGTCGTATAGACAGACAAGATCAAAGTCGCACAGCGGACTATGGAAAGAGCTATGCTAGAAAGCTATAGGAGAAAATCCGTAGAAGAACCCAGATCACCGACATAGCTCTCAGAATTTAGAAGGTTGAAGTGGCAATGGCTAAAGCTTGCCTACTGACAACCATTAGGGAATATAGGTTCTCGACGACAGACGACGCCGTAGAAAAAGGTCCATGAAGGTCGCTGGAAGTCTGTGGATAGAGGCGGCTCAAGACCGTTCATCGTGGCATTCTAGGGGAAGGCCTATGTCCAGCAGTGGATTTGTACAGGCTGATGATGATGATGATGGTAAGTTCGTGTTAAATCATAATAAAAATCCTTTTAAAACCGTTGGTCCTTTGTAATGCCATAAAAAGAACTATCAACGTTTCGGTTCACACAATAAAATAAACCGTTGCATTTAAATTCTAACAATTTTTCAAGTTTTTTTATAGTAATTAGCATACGCCTGCGGTTTCGCTCGCGTGGTACACAATCTGTCTCTCAACCAAAATTAATCGAAATAGCGTTAAAGTTACAGCGTGACAAATAGCATACAATCTTTCGCATCTATAATGTTAGTAGCAAAAGTTAGTTAGATTATGATGGTAATCTATAATGTCAGTAGAAAAATTTGTTAGATTATAATGTTAATCTATAATGTTAGTAGAAAAGTTAGTTAGATTATAATGTTAATATATAATGTTAGTAGAAAAGTTAGTTAGATTATAATGTTAATCTATAATGTTAGTAGCAAAAGTTAGTTAGATTATGATGGTAATCTATAATGTCAGTAGAAAAATTTGTTAGATTATAATGTTAATCTATAATGTTAGTAGAAAAGTTAATTAGATTATAATGTTAATATATAATGTTAGTAGAAAAGTCAGTTAGATTATAATGTTAATCTATAATGTTAGTAGAAAAGTTAGTTAGATTATAATGTTAATTTATAATGTTAGTAGAAAAGTTAGTTAGATTATAATATTAATCTATAATGTTAGTAGAAAAGTTAGTTAGATTATAATGTTAATCTATAATGTTAGTAGAAAAGTTAGTTAGATTATAATGTTAGTAGAAAAGTTAGTTAGATGTATACTAAATGGTTAAACTTGGAATAACTTACGTGTGAGTTGAAAAAATATGAGCCTTGTCACTGACATCATCAGGCTCTTCCAAAGGGTCTCTGACCACAGTGTAATTTGATTTTTTGGTGGCCACGAAGATCACCACAATCGATGCCACGGTCAGCAACCCCAGCATCGCAGCCACTTGCTTGTTTTGCACCAAAAAGTTCCACATCCTCGCTATTTAAAAAAAACCAGCCTTGTACTAATCTGACTACGCACAGTGAAGGCTTCCGAAGTCAGTATGGCTTAGTTAGTTGGCTTAGGTAGTCACCAATGATAATCCTCGAATCACGGTCATAGAATTTATCAGGGTGATTAAATTTAAAAGGCTGATTGGCTTATATACAGATTTGATGGTGCACTTGCCAGTGTCCACAGTAAGAAAGAGTTACAGCAGATGGATACTATTGCTGTGCCAGGCTAAGAAAATATAGCACTTCCATGTTTTGAATGTGGTAGCTGGGCAACGAGTCTAAGGCTTATTGGTCCTGATTGCGGCGAGTCTCTTGCACACACAGTATGTTGCAGTTGGTGAGCCGGAGCGTTTATTTAGTTCAAGGGAAAGGAGGACTACCTAGTTATGACATGTATCATTGAAAGGATTAGCCAGCCAACGTCACCGTGCCTTGCTGTTTCCGACTTGCGCTCGTTTCATGCTCCCCAAAAAATTATTTGCATCGTAAACACACTTTGCCACCACGCTCTATTTTACCAGTAAATCCTACTTAGCTATAATAGTTGTTTTCCTTGTAATTTCATAAATGTATTAACGTATATGCTACTATTTGAAATACTTTTCAGGTATTCCCAATTAGCGGTTTAGCCAAGGTCAAGTGCCCCCACGCCCCCACTGGCTAAACAGTGGGGGCACTTGACGCTAACAAAAATGATTACTTCAAAGCTTCATAACGTAGACAGAGTAACATCATAATAAAATATATTATATGAAACGGATCTCAGTTTCAAAAAAGTACCAATGGGTACTTATTTGTAAAATCATGTAATATTTTTGACAACGATACGGTTATAGAATATATTTTATTGCTCACTATATACAAAAAAGAAACAATTTCACAAACAAAAACTATTTTATACAAAGGGCGGTTTTGTCACTTTTGTAGCGAGTATAACGAGAATAACGAGAGGGGGAGGGACGTAGTAGGTGTGCTCACCCACATATGCCAATACAACTTAACGTTGTTACCAACAAAATCATTTTTTAGGAGTTTTTATAAGTACCATATTAACTTTGTAGGCGTGACCAATTTGTATTACCGTGCTAAATTTAATTATGATAATTTCAATATAATCAATCAATAATACGTCTACGAGTTAAACGTCTCTGACTACGGACGGACAGACGGACAGACGGACTTTGCGAATTCTTTGTCTTCTTACCAACTTACGAACAAAACTTTTATGTAGGAAAAGAACTTGAAACGTGTTTGAAAAGTGTTTGTAATTTGAAAAGCGCGGGCGCCTTTGTCTTTGTCACCACTCACACCATCAATATTCTACATTCAAAATAACTAATTTCACAAAAATCAAAAGAGGTTTGTTTCGAAAAAGGTGAGATAATTTAATAAACGCAGTCTCGCGCGGTCACTGCGTGGACGGTCAACTAGTGAGTACAGTATAGGACCTAATAAACAGCTGGCATGACATGTCACAATGGTAACAATAAAGTAGGGTCACCTCTTTGTAATGGATGCTGTAATTTTTATGCTGGTACTTCACTTGGTGTATATTCGCAAATGTTTGAGTTATTTTGCCAAGGAAAACAACATTATGTACCGATAGAATACCGAATATACACCAAGTGAAGTGCCAGCTTTACGTATTTGCTGTGGGCTTTTTTAAAATGGGACAGTATGGGGATATCCGAATCCATAAGAGATACGGGAAAACTGTCTTTGGAACCATTTACTCATTTTGTATGAAAACGATTTTGTTATAGTTATTTTTTTGGTCAAGCGTGAGTTCTCCATAAAAATGAGTTGTTTTGATCAAAATTTTACGTACTCAACGTAAATACTGCGGTTACCAATCCGCCTGCCAAGCTGCCTCTGGTGATTATGGCAAATTATTTAATTTAATTGCATTGCCTCTTGCAGGCCTCGTCCAGCAGTGGACGTCTAAAGGCTGCTGCTGATAATGATGATAGCTTTGACGACTTCTGTAGTGCGGCAGGTGAGTCAAAGTCAAAGTCAAAGTCAAAAAGAACTTTATTCATTGAAATCACAAGGATCATTTTGAATCGTCTTATATAAAATTAAATTACTCCTGTTCCAACGCGACCAAGCCTAGAAGAATCAGGCAACAAACTCGGCTTGGCTTACATAAATGGTCCGTCTTACCACTAGGTGAGAAGCGCCTGTGTGGTGCCTCGGAGCAAGGAGTTGCTGATACATAGTAAATGAGAACTTAAAAACCGAGTAGCCGGCTGAGTTGCAATAGGGTGCGAGTTTGATTCCCGCTGCGGGACAAATGTATGATCTGCAAGTATTTGTTCCGGGTCTGGGTGCTATGGTACCTAAGACACAGGTAATCCTAGTGTGGGATCAATACTACGTATGTGACTGTTGGGTGTTATGTTATGTTAGCGTGTAGCATTATGCGTGGCCGTGTTGATATTGTATCTCGGGCAGGATTTTGAACACATTAGAGCCACCAAAAAGTGTGATGCTAGAGCAGGAGGATTGAAAACTAGGAAGGGAATGAAGGATTTGTTTGAATAAATACTTATTTATTTTTTCCTGGCAGCCCTATAACTAGACCTGCCGTGCATAATGTACTTGTTTCAATTGTCGCTTCCTCTCATTGCATTAACTGTCCACATCTCACGTAGAAGACATTGCCATAGATCATCTTTAATTAGGAACCTACACCAAACGGTGGTTCGTTGACCTTTAAATACATTAGATTATGCATAGTTTTTACCTTTAGTTCAAGAAACTTTGCAGTAGAATGCTCATAAAGATGATGACGGCAATTTATAGAGCGCAATTGCCTTGTAATTACCTGATCACTTGAACGGAAAAGTTCTTAAAGTTTTTAGGAAAAACTTTTTTGTTGTTCTACCTCCTTTGTGAATTTCTCTTTTGATGCATGTTCATCTTTTGAAAGTTGTCAACGTCACCAGGCAAATCAGCCAGTATTCTCATCTTTTTGTGATGTAGGTAGAGGCGTAGAGCCACCGCAAATTTTTAGCAATGGTCCAGCCAGCTTTTTGTAATGATCCAGAGTATCCGGCCTAAGAATAGACACCTCCGTCTCCTCTTGTGGATGTTGTAAAAGCTGACTAAGGAATTACACCAGGGAATGGGCTAGCAAATAGCAATAATAAATAATATAAATCCTACTAATATTATAAACGCGAAAGTTTGTGAGTATGGATGTTTGTTACTCTTTCACGTAAAAACTACTGAATGGATTTGAGTGAAATTTGGAATGGAGATACTTTACGCCCTGGATTAACACATAGGCTACTTTTCATCATCATCATCATCATCAATTTTCATCATTATTCACGCGGGTGAAACCGCGGGCGCAACTAGTCATATATATATATTCATCTATCAAAATATCCAAATCTTTCCAAAACCAAATGTTTTGAAACTTCAAAGGGCTTATTCCACTTTTCCCCCTAAAAATCCCCCTTAGGGGGGAAAAGTGGAACAAAAAAAAAAAAGAGATTGAAAGTGGTCCCCTTAAGGGGAAAACTGGAATTTGAAAATTTAAATGTCCAGAAATCCCCCATCACTAAAGTAGATATTTTTTCTCTCAGTAGTTTCTCTAGTAGAAACCCGCGACTTTGTCCGTGTTTAGAACTGATACGTGACAAAGGAGGAATATAAAGGTCAAGAAGTTTCTCCTATTCTGGATTCATAAGATTTAGTTAGCGCTAAGGCTGATCAAATCTAAAATGATCCCCATTTTTGCGTTGCCCATTCCCATTTCCTATTATAATATTCCAATGTCCGACAGTAAATAGCCGGTACCTAGCTAGATATCATTCGTTTTAATTGAAGAATGGTTTTAAAATCGTGGTTTCATCGTGGTGTGTGCAGCAAGCACCAGACCGTGAACTCTCTAGTTCCGCTCTGTTACTTCCAGTGATCTACGAACACTTTAGAAACCGACCAAATTTTATTTTTAATATTATTTGGCTCATGTAACTGAATGATGACATCCTCAGTTTCATGAACCCTTGGCACAAGTTGTACTGAGCTGGCCTTTTGTACCTATATATTTTGTGCCCTTGGCTTCATTGCTTTTCGTTATTAGGTGACAACTATATATTCAATTTAATTCACCAGGGGATGGGCAGTAGCATCCAGGGTCGGACTGGGCCGGAAGGGCCCAGGTGGCTCCAAAATAGGTTGATTCTTTCGAAAGTTATCGCCATTCAGAAATTTTTAACTTGAAAGCTTCTGAACTTTAAGTGAAGTGAAGTGACACACCACAGGTCTAGATATTAGTGTACTGGTTATGTGTACAAAATTGAATGGAGTTTGATGAGGTAACAGCCAAAATGCAAACTCCTCTGTGGCGACCTCTGTGGCGCGGCGGGCGAAGGTTCGCCTTCGACGCAGGAGGGTTCGATTCCCGCTTCGGAACAAATATTTGTAAGATCTGCAGATATTTGTTCCGGGTGTTCTGGGTATTTTCTATGTATAATAAAAAATATCTATTTATGTAATGTATTGTATAAGATATATCAATTATCAAATTATTGTTGCTATAACACAAGATCTGCTTAGCTTGGGGCTAGGTAATGTTGTGTGAAATGTCCAGCATTTATTTATTTAAACTTCGTTCCTTCCCTTCCCTTAAGTTCGCTATGTAGTTGTTCAATAAAGAGTTTTCTATCTATCATCCAGTCACTAGTTGGAGGAGGTAGTGTAACGAGCTAATTGCTAGTGAGATATGCTTGCCCCAAGAAGCCAATGTCATTATCCCGTGGTCAGCGGAGCGTGCCGCCCTCCGCCGCGCTCCGGTTGCCTCGGTCAGCCACCTTCAAGATGGTGAACGCTTGTATCTACAGGTGGAAGGCTAAAGAAGGCATTTAATCTGGAATTTAT
This sequence comes from Epirrita christyi, assembly GCA_951392215.1. Lineage (NCBI taxonomy): Eukaryota > Metazoa > Arthropoda > Insecta > Lepidoptera > Geometridae > Epirrita > Epirrita christyi. Next base: position 3,627,826 of record OX595835.1, read on the forward strand.
GTTTATTCCAGAGTAAATGCCTTCTTTATAAGCCGACTAAGGGATTGCACCAGGGGTCGGGCAACATCCACCTGAGTACCCAACATAAATACTGCGATCAACAATACGCTTGCCAAGCGTGGTGATCATGGCAATTCCCCCCATTGTATTTCATGGGGGAGGCTTCGTCCAGCAGTGGACGGCCAAAGGCTGCTGATGATAATGATACTCATGTGTCGTAGAGACGACGTTGTGTACCCCACAACTTCGTCTGAAATTATTTATGCTTTTGTTGAATTCAAATGCAACTACCAATATTTTAAGCTAAGTATTTTCGTGCCTCTCCACCATAAGATCGTTGCTCTCCACCTCCGTCTCCTCCGGTGGATATCGAAAACACTGACTAAGAGATTACTCTAGGAGATGGGCAGTAGCAATCACCTGAGTACCTAAACTTAACATCAATACTGAGATGACAAATCCTCCTGGTAGGCGTGGTGGTTATAGCAAATCCCTCCATTGCATTCGATGGGTGGGGCAGGCCTCAGCAGTGGACTGCTACCGGCTGATGATAAAGTAAACTAGACGGTGGACCAGTGGTGGATTAGTTTCATTGCGGTGGAAGACCTATAGTGTGGAATGCCAAGAAAAGACAATATCGGTAGTATGCTTGAACTTGATCCAAATTGGTAGAATTCCTTAGATTCAGAACTTTAAAAATGTATCAATCATAATTAACATTACACTCTGTCCACTGTTGGACATAGTCCTCCGCTATGAATGACACGACGAACTGTCTTGAGCCACTTACGACCTTAAAAATCTCGTCGATCCATAGGGGCCTTTCTACACTCTACACGGCTTCACTGCGTCGCGGTGCGTAATGGCATTCTAAGGGGAATGCCATGTCCAGCAGTGGACTTCTGCAGGCTAATGATGACTTGAAAATGTATGTTCCAAATTATCAAATATTGTGATTATTGGAGTTCCGTAGGTACTTATCCTTAACTTATAAACAATTATAGCCACATTCAAAGCTAGTTATATATATAACGGCTTCTTTATGCGCGGTCGGATGCGCATGGTCCCGCTCGGCCAAGCGTGCCGATCTCAACAACAGGTGCAATACTGCCCCTTAATTGGTCCAATGATAAGCGGATGTCCCCTTAAACCTCACGCAGACGCGGCTTAATTTTTATGGGGATTTTATTACAAGGAGCACTTGGTTGTTGGACTTGTAGGTCAGGTAAAGCCGATTATAGATGCTTTCTTTTTACTTTAACAACATGACAAATACGTGTCGGACCACACATAATGCTGGGTTCCGAAATAAGGTTACAGTTTTTCCTCCATAACTTGAAAAGTTTTCATCTAAGACTATAATTTTGGAAATTTTTCATTATAATCCTGTTAAATGTGGAATGCATCTTATTTTGTTGTGTGTATGGGTAAAAATATATAGAAATTCTTCTATAAAATGATTTAGAAATGGTAGGGGTTCATGCAAACATATTTGTCCCGCATCGTGAATCGAACCCGCACACTCTTGCGTCTCAGGTGACTACTCGCCCGCCGAGCCACAACACATACAGACTAAATAAAATCCATTTAAAAACCTGATTAGCTGATTACCCAGTGCGCGTACTTATTCAAATGACCTAAGACATGACGCACGCGCAGATTGGTCTAAATTATGCCATCAAGTAGGCACTACCTACGTGAAACTATGGCTATACCTAGCTAAATGTGAATTGAGCATCCGACGCGCGACTGTAGATATCACGAGTTTACTAAAGTTAAAATATAAAATAGTTTTTTAAATGTTAATGTAGGCAAACAACTGCTCCTAGATTTTAATTTCGCATAGTATAAAATAAATACAATTTTAGCGTAACGGAAATTTATGAAATAAAACATTGAAGAACCAAATATTTATTTAATGAAGTTTTTTGAAAAAAACATTTACGAAACTTGTTTCGAAGAAATAAGAGCCAGCCTGCCAATAAGATACTTTGACAAAATGAATTTAAAAAAAAATAAAGCAAATTTAACTTTTACAAAATTAAATTTCGGCAAGTAATTTTTTTGCTAATGAATAACTTATTAAAATGTTATCAGAGAGTTTGTGCTAAATAAATAATAATTTTTAAAATCAATTTTTGGTGAATTGATGTTTGAACTGAATACCAGATAGTAATAAACGATTGCAACTAGATCTGGCATTATGAGATATAATCATTAGCTTTAGGTACCTATCGTCTCCCCACCACATATCACGCGCCTATGCTGTCAGTCTCACTCAAAGTAAAGTTTTATAATTTCTATCTATACATTATTTCTGTTATCTACCAAAAAAACAGCTTGACGCCGTGTTTGGTCGGGGTACTGCCTTAATTTCCCAAACATGCCGGGTTATAAGACGCTTTTCAAGTTTTTTTTTTGTTTTATAATATTAAATTGAATCACCTCCTGCCATCACGAGGAAGTTGACTGACATCGCCAGAAGTAGGTATGGTCACTAACAGCATATACACTTGGTTTAAACGAAATTAAAAACTTAATTAAGGTTTTGTGACTGTATTTCGATATAATACATATTCTGTCGAAATAAAGTCATAAACCTAGACATGGTGATTTCATAAATGATGGCATGTGGTCATATTATAAAGATCGACGCTCTTATCATTATATTATGAACAGAACGGTAAGAATGCGAGCAAAACTGCAAAATAAGCGAAGGATTAGATATTTTCTACACTTTAATGTTGTGGAGAAAAACACTAATTACCAATACTGGCCACAAATTGCATGTGTCTACTCACTACAGGGTGTGTTTAAACTGACCTTATATTACACTGTCCTGTAACGAATACAAGGTAGCATGTAACAGCATCGAAAACCTGGCCTAAAGAATAACTTATAACCGAGTCTCATGCCTGATCGATCCTTCACACAACCTACACAACCAATATCTTCTCCAAGGCGACTAGAAGGCTTAAAACCTTTTTTTTTATACTACTTGGTAAGCAAACAAGCAACAGCCCACCTGATGGAAAGTAGTTACCGTAGTATGGACGCCTGCAACACCAGATGCATTACACGCACGCTGCCGACCCTGAGACATAAATATGAAAAGTCTCATGTGCCTGTAATTTCACTGGCACCCGTACCCTTCAAACCGAAACACAGCAATGCGAGCACTACTGATGCTTGGCGGCAAAAATAGGTACGGTGGTAGTACTTCCCCGGACGAACTCTTTCACAAGAAGTTCTACTACTAACAACCTGTGTCCCGAAGTAACCTATACGCACATATCCTTGAAATATCGGGTTATTCCCAGTCCTCCGATCGGAACTCCGATTGGTAGGAGGAGCGGGAATCGGAGTCAGACTGAGGCTTTTTTTTATTTTATTTTTTTATTTATTTCACAACAAAATCCACAGCTCTTAGAAATAAGATATTAAACCAATGTTCCAAACCGACAGCCAATAACGGATTTACAATAATGTAAATCCGTCGCATCGTCCGTCGTTTAATTATAAAACTAATAGAACAAACCGACAGTTATCAAGTAGACATTTAGTATAGGTATGTATGTATAACATTTAGATGACTTCAGAGGCACACCAGACAAGTAGCCCGCCGAGATGCGAGAGATTGCGGGTTCGAATTCCGCTGCAAGACAAAAATTTATATGAAACAAAAAACCCGTTCCGGATCTGATGCTCTGACACCATAGTACCCACTCGCATAGTTCCTGAAAACACTCAACACAGGGAATCCCAGTGCTGGATCAGGACAACATATGTGACTGCAGGGTAATATGTTACATTATGTCTATGCATTATGTGTATGCATAATTATATAAATATTAAATATTTATTTATTTATTTATTTACACACCACTCATATATATATATATATTCACAACACTTGCACAATATTATATTAGTACACATCATAAACACAAAAAATAAATAACAAATCATACATACATTATTTATTAATTCAAAATTTTACATACTTCATTTGACCTTCCTGCTACTGTTGAAAATATCTGCAGCACGAAAGTTCTTGTTATATTTTCTATGCATTCTACTAACAAGTGCGTTTTGAGCATATTTGGTACGAGAACGCGAAACTGCAAATAAGTTCGTGTGTCTTGTTCTAGTTCTTGGGCAGCAAAAGCATAAGGTTTTGGATATCAGTTCTGGACAGTCAATGTACCCAATACATAAACCAGCTTTGTCAAAGCTTTGTCCAAATAGTAAGACTGTTGAATGGTGCGATGCAATTCGATTCCTAGGTTGTTTGTTTCTGATTCGAAGTCGCCACTTCATAGTTCATACTTGCATTTCTGAATGGCCTAAATCAGATCTTGATCACTTAACTGTGTGACGGTCACCCGCTCTCAATATTGTAGCACGTGCGCGGCTCACTCGCTAGGCCACAGTTGCTATAGTTACTAGGCCACCTAATGCTTGTTTAAATCCGATCAAACAGGTAGTTTACACTAAGGCCTTACACTGACCATCGGGCTTTGGACTTGGAAGCGTGTTGGATTATATACCAAGCGCTTGGAGTTGTTTGATGCACTGCCATTCCCATTAGACACTGAGCATATAATCACTACGTTCCATTAGACACCTTCCTTCCAGTATAGCCTAACCATGGACTGCCTTGGGATGACTGCTGTTAATGCAGCGTGGTGTACCAACAAATGCATAGGCCTAGCCCATTGCTTTCAAATCTATGCGCTACGTGCTACATTTAAAACCTTTAAAACATCTACGAGTGAGTCACGATGAGTACGACCCCAATGCAGCGACGTTTCATTGGCCTAATGTTAGGGATATACTGTGAACACCCGACACGACGTTCCAACGTGTTCACGTTTTCTGAAGTACTGGTTTCTTTGAAAGTGTGCATACTGGTCCGACGTCTTATCGAGTGTTTGCAGTATGCAAGCCTCCATAGAAACTAGTACCTAGTTAAAAATATGTGTTTAGACGTGTTCTCGAGTCGGGTGTTCGCAGTATCCGAGATCCAACTAGTAATTTATTCTAACCGGATAGTTTAATTAAAATAATCTTCAGTTTATCGATTGGTCGATTTGTTCAGTTAAGATTGCCCTTTATTGCAACAGGTACTAAATGGTTTGTTAAAGGGTAAAAAGAAGTAAGCTTTCTTACTGTGCCTTACAAAATGCTGAGATAAAAACAAATCACATTTTTAAGAGACGGAGAGCAAGTATAGGCATGTATAAGGTCATGTCAAATAAAAGCTTGTAAAAATAATCGATTAGACGCGTCATAAGTTTATTTACTTATTTATTTATTGAAAAGACCAACAGCTATTAAACAATATTTAATCAATATATAATTTGTATTAAAGTTATCCAGCCAATTACTGATCTCTCTAAGTTAAACATAAGACGATTCCTACAATTATCCTGTAAGGATATCATTTAATTAAAGTTAAGAATATTTAAAAAAGTTCACTACGTGAATGAAACAGTACATATATAGTATACACACATATATATATATATAAACATACATGCACTGTATACCATCCTACTAATCCTACTAATATTATAAACGCGAAAGTTTGTGAGTATGGATGTTTGTTACTCTTTCACGTAAAAACTACTGAATGGATTTGAGTGAAATTTGGAATGGAGATACGTTACGCCCTGGATTAACACATAGGCTACTTTTCATCATCATTTTTCACGCGGGTGAAACCGCGGGGCGCAACTAGTACATATATATATGTACTGTACACTATACATATATATATACATAGATACAGCACAGTAAAACCCAGTTGCTAGCTCAGTTACTCATACATCCATTTTTTTCGTAACAAAATAGCATAATATTGAAGTAAATGGGTACAGAACAGTTTAAATAGGTACCTACCTTTGGAAATTACAGGCCACATTGCTCTATTTTAAGCATAATGCCCACAGAACCTGCTTTGAGAAACCTATTTACTGCTCGTGTATATGTGTATGTTCTTATCGGAAACTTGGACCACCAAGGACCATTCGATTACAAAAACAACGTCCAACACAACGCAATCTTAGGTCTTGTGGGGTTCTTAAAAATATGAAAATTGTATCCATATTTCACAAAGCCGGATTTAAAGTAAATGTACCCAGATTTTAACACATTGACCTCCTGAATAGTATTTTGGCTTGTCCATCATCAGAAGAGGCTTAATTTTTTTGACAAATTGGCAGATTTGGGTTTAGTTAGGAGTCGATTTGATTTTGTTTAACAATTTTATTTGTGTCTAATATTATTTTACGGGACGGTGTGGTTGCTCAGCGACAGTCCTTTAAATAAATAAAAAAAGAAGGTAAATGTAGGTATCCGGTTTCTTACGACTTTCAGATTTGTTTATAAAGAATCTAGTACCGATATCAATTGGAAGACTGTTTAATTTCAAAGTTTTGTCTATTGCGAGTAATTAAATGTATATTTTTATGATTTTTGCTAACACAATTAAGAGTAAACCTCGTTTCGGGAGTCTATGATACTTATTCGTGATACAATTTTGGAATGCGTTTTCTTTACAATCCTCGATTCGTAATCTTTCATAGATTGAAATGTGGGGATTTACCATAATCACCTCGCTTGGCATTCGCAGTATTGGTGTTGTGAGTACCTATATAATACTCAGGTGGCTGCCCATCCCCTTAGTAATTCTTAGTTGGCTTTTACTAAATCCACGGGAGGGTAAGGAGGGGTCTATTTTAGGCCCGACACACCATGACATTGCAATTTGGCACACGAATAGGTTAAAACGAATACCAGCGGAAAAGTGATTGCGACAGAATCTGTCAGTTTGGCGCCCAACAGTCTTGCATGCGCGGCGCATGATTATACACAAAGTGGCCGGCCTTGTCGTATTGCCGACGAAATCGGAGTCGGCCTGTCTACATTCAAGCTGTCAAGGGATTTCTACAACGACAGTGTTTTTTTTTCAAAGGTGATGTCCAATAGTGGTTTTTTAATAATTATTAAATCTAACCGGGATAAATTTAATATACACTCGAGAGCAATGAATCCGGGTCACTTAAAGAATGTTAAAAATCTCGGAAACTAAAAATGATAGATTAATGCAATAAATTGTATTTAATAGACAATGTAATACTCCTTAAATGAAGGTAAAAAAAATATGAGTCACCATACATTTTATTAACACAAAATTACATAAAGAAAAAAACTGCTGATCTCTCCTTAAAACAAAAATAGGAAACATGAAATTTTTGAACTTTATTACGATTTTCTTGAATTTTAATACTTCGTATTGCCTCCTCGTGCTTCCATATAATGAATATAGAGCACTATCAACATGGTTTATGTACCCACATAAATGACAGATTACAAACAAAAGCAAAACCAAATGCTGTAATTTCGTAGTTCCATCTTCGAAAGTGGCCCTTTTTCAAATTTGTTTTTTTTATGATATAACTTTACAATAACTAAGAAGTTTTAATACCTTCATTTAAGGAGTATTACATTGTCTATTAAATACAATTTATTGCATTAACCTAGCATTTTTAGTTTCCGAGATTTTTAGGATTCTTTAAGTGACCCGGATTCATTGCTCTCGAGTGTATTTGGGTAGAGATCCCTAAACCTATCTTTTCTATGAAAACCATACATTTTTTTTTATTTTTTTAGGAGAAAATCATTTTTTTATTTTGGTGGATATTTAGACTTTTGGATGGCGGTTTGGTTACAACAAAAAAGTCAATATGCTCTATCATTAAAAACAAATGTTAGCTTTCTTTGAATATTAGTGTATGTTCCATTATATTCTTTGAAAAATTAAAATATTCAGAATGTATTATTATTTAATTAATTTATTTGGATTTGTTGTATTCATACTTTGTTGTTTAATTTATATTTAATTAATGTATTGCCAGTTTGTAAAGTTATTTACTGTGAGTTGACTAAAAGTATGACGAAAGAGACGATTCCGTTTGGAATTAAAAATAGGGGAACGGCGAAGAAAGCTGGAGAGTCTGTAACGATTCTCGGTTGCGAAAGGTTGTTAACGGAAACGTAGCTTACAGTCCTAGATATTCTAGAAGCTTGGAAAATAAATGTAACGTGATTGGTGTTTTTACTATATAACAATCAATCAATCAAACTGACTGATCAAAATTGACAGTACATTATAAAAACAACATTGCACAATTTGCACATGCACCGCTGCACACCTCATTTATTGACATTTACTGACAACGACATTAGCAGAGTTGTGTCAAAATGTTTTTATTTAACTTTGCATTGTTTGTGTTGCCAACTGTTTTTTTTGCAGGATATTTGGTGTAAATATATTATATATAATAGATATATTGTGATATTTTATACTAACAAAGAACATATTAATTTATTTAAAAAAACGGGGGGTCTAAAGTTTTTTATTTTTGCGTCAAATTTTTGCAGTAAAATAAACAATAAATAATAATATAATTATAACAATAAGTATAATAAACGTTAAACTGCAAAAATTAAATATAATTATTAAAGTTTAACGATTATTATTTTATACAAAAACAATAAACGTTAAACTGCAAAAATTTGACGCAAAAATAAAAAACGTTAGACCCCCGTTTTTTTAAATAAATTAATAAAATTATGTGTAAAAGTACCGTTTTGGGCTGGTTAGATTTTATTCGGAATAAAAAACCAACCTCCATACAAAAAATGGACATCACCTTTACCACCATAACTAGTGTTTCGCCCGAACTGAGAGACCTCGTGAATACATTTGATGTCAATAACCTACTTTCTTGCCTTTCTAATTAACTTCAAAAAAACATTTTTAAAAAAGGATGAACGCTTGCCAACTTAGCCAAGGCGGGCATTTACAAGCATTTTTTTATACTACTTGTCAAGCAAACAAGCTTACGGTCCACCTGATGGAAAGTAGTTACCGTAGCCTATGGAGTTATGGACGCCTACAACACCAGAGAGGCATCACATGCGCGCTGCCGACTCTGAGACAAAGATGAAAATACTCATTACCTGTAATTTCACTGGCACCCGTACCCTTTAAACTATGATAATAAGATATCACAAAAATATAGCACGAAACGAGAATTAGGCCCCTGGTGAGGTCAAATCTCGCATGAAAACCATAATTTTTTATTGGCGTCACACGAGATGAGACGTCCTCAGCCTCATGTAGGCGAGGTTTGTAAGAGATAACCTTAACGTATGTTAACCTTTTGTTACTGTTGATCGGGAAAGTTCATTGCACACGTTTATTTTGAAAACTACTTCGTTTTATCAGAAGGATGCGGTATAGGCCAGCCAGAACATAAAGAGAATAAAACTTGAGGCTTTCTGAGGCCCCAGTTGCTAACGGTCATGTATGGTTTTGTTCTACCCATTTGTCTCGTAGGTTGCAACCAGCGAAATGGTGGCTCATATTTTTTTTAATGCCTAAATGATTGAACTGACTGCAATGTATTGATGATTGAGCTGTTTGGGCAAACAAAATGACTAGAATTGACTCCGGTGAGCGGAGGAGTCACGAAACATTTTGGGCGCCAAGAGAACTGATTCTTGAGTCGTAACATTACACCCAACAGTCACATATAGTACGTAGTCCTGATCCCACACTAAGATTCCCTGTGTCGTGGATATCAGGAACTACGAGTACCATGGTACCACTACTGGTTCGCCCCGAACTGAGATCTCGCGATGTCACCTTTATCAGTCATTTCCATATTTTCCATTATTATTTTCACCTCGAGGTAATTTCCTACACATCATAGAAATAACCTTTGAACAGGACTATATAAGCAACGGAACGTACATACTATACTCTGATTTTTTATCTTAGACAATTTTAGTAAACAAAGAAATGTCAAGATAATGCTGGCACTTCGCTTGATGTATATTCGCAAATGTTTGCGTTATTTTGCCAAGGAAAACAACATTATGTACCGATAGACTCATGGTTGATTTTACCTTGGAAAAATAACGCAAACATTTGTGAATATACATACACCAAGTGAAGTGCCACCACAACAAGTAGGTACTTGACGAATTAATTGATAACGTCCTTTTGACGAAAACCATAGAACTTCAACATCATTCAAATTCATAGAAAAGGGAGGTCAACAATGGATGTTATATTGGTTATTGTTTTATAGAGTACAATTTTCTAACTTCTGGTTCTGTCTTACTTTCTGAAATAAGTAAGGGCCGGTTTCTACCGAGGCGGAGAGCAGAGGAGACGAGAGGAGATGTATTGTGTTTGAATAAACCAATCTCATTTCGTAATTTCCTTTTCGTTTTTACCTGTCAAACCTGCCTGCCAATAACCTGCCAGCTTTTAATCTCGTCTCCTCTCCTCTCCGCCCCGGTGGAAACCGGCCCTTATACCGATAATAGAGGCGTGGAGAGCGGAGAGAGCTATGAAAAGTTATGTGTTTCAATATTAGGATAAGAAGATAATTAGAAGATAAGTGATTTAGTTTATCTTATAAATAGGAATAGTTAAAAGTTTTCAGTCACCGTGACTCTGGTAATTTCTGATGCGCCCCATGGGTTCTGCGCCCAGTGCCACCGCACTGGTTAACTGGGTATAATATACGTATATACATTAGTAAGATAAGTGCTTTAGTTTTTCTTTTAGGAAAAGTTTTCAGAACCATCACTCTGGTAATTTCTGATGCGCCCCATGGGTTCAGCGCCCTGTGCCACCGCACTGGTTAACTGGATGTAATATACGTACATTAGTAAGATAAGCTCATTATCTCACCATTAAGTTTTATAAATACTTCAGACTAGCTGCAATCTCACCAGTCCGAGACCTCTCACTGACAGATCAACATGCACCTCCTGTCTTCACTCCTCTTGCTGGTAGCAGTCAGCTTCGTTCAGCCCCTTTCTTTCTGCAACCGGGGAAAATGGAACCATGCGAGAATTTGGTTCCACGCTCTGTCTAATGACGTCATCAACCACGACCATGACATGAAGGAGACCTGTAAGCATTTCAAACAGTTCCCAGCAAAAGAAGTTTTCGGGGTGGACGCATTTAGGATCGAAGTTATGTGCAGTGAGTTTGAAAACGCCGCCTGGGATGTTCAGATAAAGCACAGGGTTATTTATATAAATGGACACTACCCGAGAGAGGGAGCGATTTGCGACCTTACGTACGTGGACATACGAGTGCTTCCTCACTTTGCAAACACGCACGCGGCATCATGGACATTCAAGGACGGCGTATTGATAGTAGCTTTCCCCTACAAGTATACCCTGCATTCGCACCAGCTGACTTGCAGCCAGGATATAGACGAGACCCTGATCCATGTGACGAGAGGATTACCCAATGACCCTATTTTTGGTGATGCGTCACCTTTTTAAATTTAATTTTATCATTTTCTTTTCTGCAACCCCCATGACCACACACTGCTGCTACCCGTTTTATTACTTTTAGACCTCTAGCCCCTAATAGGCAAATTAAATTATTTTTCATTTTTTAATTAAAAAAAATCTGTTCCTGATCTGTTTTATGTTATCATTATACAAATCTACTAATCTTATCCTACTAATATGGCAATTTTATTCATTAAATAAACACCTACACTATGACTTGGGTTATGAATAGGAAACTTTTTGGCAGTGGTATCACGCGAGCGGAGCCTAATTTTTTTAGGAAATTAACCGTCTATTCCTTTGTTAGGGCTAAACCGGCAACCGGGGTGGAGAGGTGACGAGACGAGGGGAGATGTGTTTAATAAACCAATCCGATTTCGTTATTTCCTTTTCGTTATATACCTACCTGTCAAGCCTGCCTGCCAATAACCTGCCAGCTTTGACCACGTCTCCTCTCCTCTCCGCCCCGGTGGCAACCGGCCCTCATACTGGCCTGGGAGGCCTATGTCCAGCAGTGGACTTCCACAAGCTGATGATGATGAAATAAATAAACTAGTGGTTCGCCCCGAACTGAGACCTCGCGATGATACCTTTATCAGAAGAGGGGAAGAAAGGGTTTTATATTTAACGGCTATGTAAGTATGTTTGTATGGATCAAAAATCTAAAACTACCGAGTCAATTTCTCTAACATGAGCATAGGAAATGAGAGAGATTTTGTGAAGCAAAAAAAAAAGATTTGTTTAATTAAGCAGTGTCATCTAGTTGTAGTTTTGCCACCTAATATTTAAAGATTTACGTTTTCTACGCTAAAAATAGATATTACAAAGAAAAAATCCTCAATGTTCGACTTCTCGTAGAACAAAATATTCTAAATTAAATAATAAATTTCAGCATTACCAGAGAACTTGAAGTATCTTCGAGATATTTTTTTGCATATTTTACTTTCTTTACCCTTCTAACCGATTTCTAAAAATATTTACTGAAAAAAAAATTTAACCTCTAAGTTATTTCCTACACATCATCGAAATAGCCTTTGAATAGGACTAAGCAACAGGGCGTTAATACTACATACCTCTTAGTATCTATAGTACTTGACGAATTAATTGATAACGTCCTTTTGATGAAAATCATAGAACTCTAATGTCATTCAAATTCCTAGGGTCAACAATGGATATTATATTGGTTATTGTTTTTTAAGGTTCAAGTTTCTAATTACTTCAATTTCAGACTTTTCCCTGTAGTTGTGACACAAAAGCTACAAGCATACTATATTTCAGTATTGTGGGATTGCTAGAAGTACCCTAGAATTTTAGATTTTTACGTTTTAGATTTTCCCTAATATCTCAGAAACTACTAAGTCTAAATACTAATTAAGAACAGTTTTAAAATGTCCAGCCAAAGCGCTTTCATTAAACTCCCCACTTGATCCGACTTTCTGACTTTTTTTTTACCCCCTTTTGGACCCCAATATCTCATCAACCCCCCGACTGATATAGCTCATAACCTTACCTACAAATTGTACCAATACTATCTACCCCCATACTAAATTTCATAAAGATCGGATAAACGGTTGGGAAGTTTTCATCGGACAAACATACATACATACATACATACAAATGCCGATACTTCCAAGTTGACACAGAGAACTCGCTTCGCTCGTTCAATTAAACAAATACAAAAAAGGACACAAGTTGAATAAAAAAACATTCATTAAACAAACGATCTATTTTTAATAAATTTCGTTACAATTGTTGCAGCCCTGATACAACGTCACAGTACTTCTATTAACCTCTTCGCAGCTACCACCTCCTGTTGCAGTATCATACTTATAAGGAAAACCGACCACCAAGTCATTGCTATCAAAATAATAATGTCCACCATATCCGTTCACGTACGGAGGCAAAATCCTGAGTTCAGTCACAGAATTTTGACAGTTTTCAGAAACAACTTGCACCACACGATCACGGACCTTGACTTCGTAAGCTATGGAACCCGCTCCGGGGATGACGAGTTTGTATTCGTTCGGAGCATGCATCTCCATGATGTTGGGGCAGCCTTGTTTGTAGCAGAACACCTGTGCTTTTCTGTCTGCATTGATCACCTTCGTTGCGACTTGGTTGAAGTAGTTTTCAATAGGTTTAGCATTTCTCCAGTGACAGGGCGGAGCCCGACAGCTTTGATTGAGGGCTACGTTCAGCAGTACGAATAAGAGGATACGATACATCTTTCTAGAGTCACAAGCTAAGTACACACTGAAGATCATTTCGAAACTGTGATCATATTTATGTATTGTTATTAACTTAAAGTTATTGTTTACTAGATGATAATTAAAACTGTTTTTTTTCCGTCGTAAATAATATATGTAAATCACAATAATTATTGACATAAAGATTATATTCAACACAAGAAAAACAAGATTAGTTTGTATAAAGTTTCTTGAGATTTTAATAGTTGTGCACTTCAAGCAAATGTCTGATAAATGATACCCAGCTGGCTACCCCTTACCCAGGAAAGGGCTAGAAATCACATCCACCCCGTGAACTAATGCTTCATTGCCGTAGGAATATATTTTGTAATTTATTTAGAACAATCTTGCCTATGTAGGTAGGTAGGTTACTCAAACCCCGTGCAAGTTATAATTGCTAATGTTAAACGCGTGAGAAATATGACTACCTTGCGTAGATACACGTCTAGTGTAGCTGTTGTTATGCTGTTATTGTTGAAGCCTTTTATTTTGAACCGATGAGAGGAAATAGAGAATTTATGAATGCAAGCAAAATGATCATCCGGACAGTAGAACATACAAAGAAAGAAACAATTAAGTAAGTACATTTTATATTTTATTCTCTGCTTGGTCATTATGTTGGCTCAACTGATTCAAATCTTTACCAACACGCAGGTAGGCATTAAGTTAATAAGATACTAATGAAGCAGCTTCCTCAACTTAAAACCAAGTCGCCTGGTACACTCACCTCCAAGACAAAATGTAATAACTACTTACATCAATCTTCAGATTTTAGTCACCAAAATAATTTAGGATATATATCGTGAGAGTTATGATAATAATCTTGGGAGGAAAACAATAAACTCAGTGCAAAAAAAAACTAAAAACTAAAAAAACAAAACCACTTCGTAGCATTGTTAGGTTATGACGTAAATACGTCGTGGTATTAATTATACTTAGTTCAAGACAGTCTAAAATTTAAAACTCGAGCATTTTTGGAGCATTTCCAAAATATTCTCATTTATTATCATCATCATCAGCCTATAGAAGTCCACTGCTGAATAGGCCTCCCCTATAGAATGCCACGACGAACGGTCATGAGCCGCCTCCATCCACTGAATACCTGCTACTGTTCAATTGTCGTCGTCTTAAAATGGGTCTTCCTACACTGCGTCGTTCGGTTCGTGGTCGTCATTCGAGGACCTTTATTTCCAACAAATGTCAGTCATCATCATCATCATCATCACCACAGGCCTGTTTACGTCCACTGCTAAAGGCCTCCCCCATTGAATAAAATGGGGGGGTTTGCCATAATCACCACGCTTGGCAGTCCGATTGGTGATCGCCGTATTGGTGTTGGTGTTACCTACTGCGCATTCTCGGGTATAAACCCTAATTACAGACTTTTTCCACATAGATGGATGGGGAACAATAGTAACATCTGCTTTTAATTAACTTCCCATTTCAATGGGATGTTGTATTTGTGGCCCAAGGTTTGAGGACCATTGACTCTGCGTCCCATTTCAATGTGTGCGACGTATTTCACGTCTCAGGCACCGCAATCAAAGCTGAGACTGCGGTCTCGGAACCGGAACACAACAGTTATTTTGCTCTTCTCTCAATATAACGGTCCAGCCATTTGCAGTACTTTTTCTTTGTGCTTCACTATTAAACCCCTACCAGGCAACGAAACGAGAACTGATTTAGAAGTCGACTTCTTATAAAAACAAGTTTCCGCGGATGGAATGTTTGTTTCGTTTGTCTCGTCTCCAGGTTTATGTATATTGTTTATTGACATTTAGGTACCTTATACAGTTTCCACTATGGCATATTTTGGAAAAGCGCCACCATTAACTAACTCCATTTGACGACCTCCGTGGCGCGGCGGGTTTGAAGCTGGCTGATACGCAAGAGGTACGGGTTCGTTTCCCGTTGCAGGACAAATGTTTGCATGATCTGTAAATAAATATTTGTTACGGGTCTGGGTGTTTTTACCATGGTACCTACTCGTAGTTCCTGATACCCATGACACAGGGAATAGTGTGGGATTAGGACTATAATATGACTGTTTGGTGTTATGTTATGTTATTATCTATCGTAGATGGGTCAATGATGTAACGACAAAATTCAATCCTGGCATAGATCGTTGCAAAAGTCAAAAGTCACACCAAAACGTTGTGAACCGATATGAGTCTTTTAAATTTCATTATTTATATCATAACGCAGCAGAGGGCCTTTTGCAAGCTTTAAATTCATTATTCCAACTTCCGAAATGAGAGTTATTATTGGTATATATTAGTGTACTGATCATGTGTACAAAATTTCAATGAGTTTGATGAAATAATAGCCAAATTAGAATCAAACTTCGTTCACGTACATAAGGGCGTAAGCACCTAAGCAGCCTTTTGCTAGCTAACGGTGACCTTTAAATAATAATAATAAATAATAATAATCATTTATTGACCCAGAAAAATTTACATTAAGTATAACAATAATATGGTAACGTAGGTACCATAATTATAATTTAGTACACTAGCTCCCACACTAGGATTCTCTGTGTTGTGGGAAATGCATAACAAATTCCCGCTCCTCCTACCAATCGGAGTTCCGATCGGAGGACTGGGAATAACCCTCAAAATCGAGTTCAAAGTGAATTACAGTAGTAGCATGAACTCTGGTGCATTCATCATGCGCAGTCACTGGCACAACGAGGATGAATCGTTATTTTGGATCGTTTCGTAAAAATCTACTTTTAGCTTTTTTTTAAATAGAATTTATTACACTTGATGAAGAATAATTACTTAAAGTTTTCTTTAAAATAAAAACGAAAATAAGCTCCAAATTAACACTACGACTTACTTAAATTAAACCGATTAAAACCCAAAATTTGATTAATTTATTGTTGGAAGAATTTTGGAAGCCAACAACTAAAACAAAGCGCCCCTTTTGCTATTAAACACAATTTACGTAGTCAATTTTAAATGATTGTGAAGTGAAATATATTAATCTTTGCCGTCATGAAGTAGTGGGCGCGTCGTTTCTTCCACAATATAACATAACATAACACCCAACAGTCACATAAATAGTCCAGTCCCTATTGCCTATAAAACTGATCAAGTATGTATGAAGCTTTTCATCAAGATTAGGATTTCGCACTACATTACGCCGCGTGCTGTAGCTTCTTTTCCAAGAGCAAAATATACAAAACATAATGCGCAATGAACCATAAAATTGTATTCGAAGGCGATTACAAAGGAAACAGCTTGCAGATTTTGTAACTCTATTGCTATCGGTTTCAATGTTGATTCTAATTTAAATGACATTTTTGCTATTAACTAATATTTTACGCAATCAAACTTTATAGGCAAACCGCGTAAAATGGGTAATCGCAGTAGCATTGAAACCAATAGCGCAGAGTTACGTGATTGCGCCCCAGGTATACACACACAGGTATACATACCTACAGATACAATATTGGATCACCACTATCTCAAACTAGATATTAATATCTTCTTAGGCTCTGATAATGCCTGTCTCGTACATATAATTAAGTCATTACTCTGTGTAGCGTAGCAGGTACCTAGTTAGCAACCTCCAGCGATTCAGGCTGGTATAAATCAGTTTGGTATCGTAAAATCTTCAATAGCCGGACTACCGACCCACCGACGCAACCATAGACCGTTACCCGCCGTTGCAGAGTTTATGGACCAAAATAAAGTGTTTTAACTTTACTTCAGTTTACCTTTTTACGTCTAATAACGGGTAGTGTTTATTTTCTCCCATTTTGTTTAAAGCGTACGTATTGTGTAGATATACTCTTTTTAACCGACTTTAAAAAATGGAGGAGGTTCTCAATTCAACTGTATGTTTTTTTTTTCATAAACAATTTTTAAACCTTTGGTAGCTAAAATAGGTATTGTCTTGTTTTGGCTTATGTAATTTTACATAGAGGACAAACCAAAGGCTATTTTAACTATAAAATAGGTTTAAAAAATTATTACTCCCACACTCCACATTTAAGAGGAGGTCACCGGTAGCTAGAAAAAGAGCACTTAACGCCCTTTTTTTTAAACTTAGTTTTAAGTTTTAGAATTATCTTCAATAATGCTATATTATCACAAATCGTAGTAGACTCCTAATATTTTGAATGAATTTTGAAATGGATAACAAATTCGAACTTTGACAAAAAAAGAGTAAACTTTATAATGATTACCAATAGTGCATCGACTAATGCAACCGTCAACGCAGTGTGCAGCTGTCACAGCCCAGAATAACAATTAACAGGATAATATTGAAGAACCACATTATCCAATTGGTTTAATTACAAGAATCGCTCATATAAAAAGAGTCAGTTCTACAAATTTACTATACATGCCGAGTATGAAAAATCACTGAATTCAGAATATTCCGCTCTGGCCATGAAAGCTTCTAGTGTCTGAATTTGACATCTGATTAAATTTAGGCACAAGACGTATCCGAACGACGACGGCTTTGATCATATTCCCCGCTCTGCTAACTTTATTGAACGCCTCGTTATTGGATAATGCGCTCAAGTCGTGGTTGGATTGGAGCGGATTGCGTTATAAAATTTATTAAAATTGAATAGATTAGGACTTATTACGAAATATCTAATTTCTTTCATTTTTTCATAGCTACCTACAAAGGATAATGGTCAAAGCAGTGTTTGAACTTGCCCTCTTGTGCTTAAATATAATCAGATGCCAATCTCGGATACTGGAACCATTTATGGTGGGAGCAAATTATTCTAAAATTGAGGACTTTCCACACTCAGCGTATATAAAATCTTACTGCGCTGGTAATCATACGAGAGTGTGTGGCTCTTCGATATTGAACCAACAGATATTGCTTACAGCTGCTCATTGCTTGCTGGCTGGTTACTGCACTGAACGCATACGTATTATAGCACGTATTGGAGACGAAAACAAAAGAACTGGCATGAGAATAGAAGCTTCTAATTATAAAGTACACGAAAAATATCTGCAGACGGAGCTCGCTTTTGATATAGCATTAGTGCTGTTAGAGATACCAATTGCATTAAACAGCAAAGCCAGTCGAGTCTCAATTACGAAGGTACCCGTTCATAATGGCCAAGTTGCATGTATAGCTGGGTGGGGCTTTACAAATGTAAGTATCAACATACCTCTTGGTATAAAAGATTACCAGCCCTGCGATTACGTAATTATGTTACTAACACTTTCTTTTGGTGGCTTATTGCTAACAGACTATTATTTCTATCGACATTTTCCGATTATGTAACCTCTTCTTGCTCCTACTTCAATCGATTTCTATCGATATATTACAATGTGAAGTTCTCGCAAATTGTTGGATAACCGGACCAACTTACAAAGTCCTTATTGTTCTATGGACCGTGTTTAAACATACTAACCATTTTCAATCTATAGTATAATACGACTCTTTAATGTTTTGTCTATGATAGAAATATATTTTTTAGTACCTACCTAGACTTTAGTTATTATAAAATAAATAAATAAATAAATAAATAATGCTGGACATTTCACACAACATTATCTAGCCCCAAGCTAAGCAGAGCTTGTATTATGGGTACTAGATAACTGATATACTTAATACAATACATACATTACATAGATAGATAGATATATATTTTTTATTATACATAGAAAATACCCAGAACACCCGGAACAATTATCTGCAAATCGCACAAATAATTGTTCCGAGGCGGGGATCGAACCCGCAACCTCCTGCGTCGCAGGCGAACCTTCGCCCGCCGCGCCACAGTGGTCGTCAAAATATATAGACATATATAGATATTTAATTATAGACATCAATGGTAATTACCAAATGATTTTATTTGATTTGGAATGTATTCAAACCATGTTCAAACAATAAACTATCCACATAAATAACTTAAAATTACGATTTCTATCGTTAGAAATAACAATTGACTTATTTCTATTGCAAAAGGTCGTATTGCAATTAAATGCTGTCATTCTTGATAGAAATAGCAATACATAATCGCTATTTCATACTATCGATGAAACTCTTCATATCAAAAATGCTTTTTATTGCAATCATGCTTTGTTAGCAACAGCGAGAGTTAGGTGATCGCTAAGACGTAATTTTCAATAGAAATCGCATTGAAAGTGATTGAAATGGTGAAAAAATGATAGCAACCGAATTAGCTAATCGCACCACAGCTAAGGCTGAGGATCTCAAAGGTTGAAGATGTGCAAGTCTTGATAGAGCTTACGTATTTGAGCCTATCGGGGTCGAGATTAGGTCCATCTTCGCGTTTTCAAAATTACTTCACCAAAGCGTCTGGTTGAAGCGACGTGTGATCCAAAAGCTGGCTTATATCTGGCTCAAACCTTATTGCCATTCAGCGTGGTAACGCAGCTTATCATCTTAGGGATGCTTTCGTCTGGTATTGGTTTGGATCAGTTGAGCTATCTTTAGAACGCTTGCAACGGTCTTTAGATAAAATAACTGTTTAATTTGAGTTTATAAAATTTTGTATATATTGTAACCTTGTATTAGTTTTATTATTCTTTCTGTAGATAAAGTTTTAAACGTATCTGGCATAAAATACTGACATGCCTACGTGGTCTACGATTTTTGTGATAAATTTCCATTTCCATTCCATTTTTTTCAGGATTTCAACAATAGAAAAGAAGTTCTGCTGAAACACGTATTTCAGAAAATTATAACACACAATATATGTCGAAACATTATTGAAGATCTTCCCGAGGGTGTCTTTTGTGCAGGTGAAATTGGAAGTGAAAGCTATCCTGCACGGTAAATATGTATTTCTCAGACTACCTACTCTCAAAATGGTCAGTCTAAAACTGCACGCCTCTCCACCGCTTTTACTTGGCACTTTCCACAAGCTTGACTTATAAAATGTCCTTGTCATTATGGATTATAGAATACTTTATTTTGACCTAATAAAATAGTGGATGCTCGCTGTTAGAAACTATGAGAATTTTCCTTTACGCAGCTTTACCGCTCGTCGGAAATAAATATGTATATGTTTTTACTTCTCTCACAAACTGAAGAAGGATGGCTTCTCTCACCGTTAAAGTCGTATAGTTAACTTTTCTAGAATCTTAAAGGTTTCCGTTTCTTGTTTCTCTGGTGATTGTATTGCCGTAGGTCGCTTCGCTCTCCATTAGTATATTATTTGCTTGTCTTTCGCTGCTGTCAAGCATTTATCGAGTGTTATTTCGCCGCGTGTCTCGGCATTATTCATGAATTGATGCCGAGGTGGTTCTGGCCTAAGAGTAGACCCCTCCTCTAACAGACCATGGAAACAACTAAGCGATTGCAAGCAATGGGCAGCAGCATCCACCTGAGTACTTATGTGTACACCAATATTACCACCACCAATCTGCTTGGCAAGCGATGTGATTATGAGAAATACCCCCATGACATTAAACGGGAGCGGCCTCGTCCAGCAGTGGAAGTCTACCGACTACAAGTTACTAACAACTCCAAACAAAAGACAATGCAATAGGTGTCCTGAATAAATAGTATTCCGTAAATGTCTTTCTTCCATTGAAACCTAATTTTTTTATCGTTTCTTTCAGCGGTGATTCAGGCAGTGCCCTGATGGTCAATAGTTTCACTCAAGCGGGCCTGGTGGCCTACAGTATGCCTAACATTCCATCTATTGTTGTGTACACTGACTTGGCGTACCACTACAACTGGCTCCGAGAAAATGCGTTAAAGTTGTATTGTAACTTACGTACGTTGACGACTAAGATGAACTCTAATAAAATATAAAATATTAATGTTATTTTAATATTATTTGTGGATTGACCTCCCTCCCTGGCCTAGTCTCTCTCTGACTCCTCTATACTAGGGAGATAGTCTTGGGCTTTAGCAGAGGCTGTTTCTCTATTTTTCTTTAACAATCTCTTTATGTAAACGAAGGTCAAGATTGTTTCTTCTTTTCGGTAAAATTGAATAATTTATGGCTAGTTTATCTATGCTCTAGAGTCTAGAGACTAGTCAGTAGCGCATAGTGCTATTAAATAACCTGTTTCAGTAATTTGTTTGACTTAATGATCTTACAAATGCTTAATTCAACTAAGTAAACAAGGAGTTAGTTTCAGAGTATTCAGTAAATTGAATAGAGCTATTCATCCCATTTATTATATCAGCTACTCTATTAAAAACTATGTATACTGGTCCCTCCCCGACCGTCTGGTCGTGGTGGTCTGGTCGTCCCGAACTGAGGCCTTATCGCGAATACACTCGATGTATTTTGTTTTTGCATATTTTACTTTCTTTACCCTTCTAACCGATTTCTAAAAACATTTACTGAGAAAAAAAAATAACCTCTTAAGTTATTTCCTACATATCATCGAAATAACCTTTGAATAGGACTAAGCAACAGGGCGTTAATACTTCATACCTGTTAGTATTTAAAGTACATGACGAATTAATTGGTAACGTCCTTTTGGTGAAAATCATAGAACTCTAATGTCATTCAAATTCCTAGGAATGGGGGAAATGTCTACAATGGATGTTATATTGGTTTGTGTTTTTTAAGGTTCAAGTTTCTAATTTCTTCAATTTTAGACTTTTCCCTGTAGTTTTGACACAAAAGCTACAAGCATACTAAATTTCAGCATTGTGGGATTGCCAGAAGTATCCTAGAATTTTAGATTATTACGTTTTAGATTTTCCCTAATATCTCAGAAACTACTAAGTCTAAATACTAATTAAGAACAGTTTTCAAATGTCCAGCCAAAGCGCTTTCATTAAACAGCCCACTTGATCCGGCTTTCTGACTTTTTTTTACCCCCTTTTGGACCCCAATATCTCATCAACCCCCCGACTGATATAGCTCATAACCAAAAAAAACACATTGTACTAATACTATCTACCCCCATACTAAATTTCATAAAGATCGGATAAATGGTTGGGAAGTTTTCATCGGACAAACATACATACATACATACATACAAATGCCGATTCTTCCAAGTTGACTCAGAGAACTCGCTTCGCTCGTTCAATTAAACAAATCAAGTAAATTGAAATAAACTAAATTGAATACTCTAATTTGCGCTTTTACAGAGCTTTCTCTAGGTTCTGCTTGGCTCATTCTGCGTGTGGTAAGTAACTAAAACTATTTTCTAACAATTTTCTCTAGTAAAACACAGTATATACAATATTTATTGTTTTATACTATGTTTTACTAGAGCAAATTGTTTTAGATTCTTACCACATCGAAATGAAAAACTCACGAAATCGGAAACGTTTCCGACATTTTAGGATCGCCTTGCAGGACAATACATGTGACTGTTGGGTGTTATGTTATGTTAAAGTGAACTTTTTGTGTTCTACAAAAAAGGACACAAGTTGAATAAAAAAACATTCATTAAACAAACGATTTATTTTTAATAAATTTCGTTACAATTGTTGCAGCCCTGATACAACGTCACAGTACTTCTATTAACCTCTTCGCAGCTACCACCTCCTGTTGCAGGATCATACTTATAAGGAAAACCGACCACCAAGTCATTGCTATCAAAATAATAATGTCCACCATATCCGTTCACGTACGGAGGCAAAATCCTGAGTTCAGTCACAGAATTTTGACAGTTTTCAGAAACAACTTGCACCACACGATCACGGACCTTGATTTCGTAAGCTATGGAACCCGCTCCGGGGATGACGAGTTTGTATTCGTTCGGAGCATGCATCTCCATGATGTTGGGGCAGCCTTGTTTGTAGCAGAACACCTGTGCTTTTCTGTCTGCATTGATCACCTTCGTTGCGACTTGGTTGAAGTAGTTTTCAATAGGTTTAGCATTTCTCCAGTGACAGGGCGGAGCCCGACAGCTTTGATTGAGTGCTACGTTCAGCAGTACGAGTAAGAGGATACGATACATCTTTCTAGAGTCACAAGCTAAGTACACACTGAAGATCATTTCGAAACTGTGATCATATTTATGTATTGTTATTAACTTAAAGTTATTGTTTACAAGATGATAATTAAAACTGTTTTTTTTCTGTCGTAAATAATATATGTAAATCACAATAATTATTGACATAAAGATTATATTCAACACAAGAAAAACAAGGTTAGTTTGTATAAAGTTTCTTGAGATTTTTATAGTTGTGCACTTCAAGCAAATGTCTGATAAATGATACCCAGCTGGCTACCCCTTACCCAGGAAAGGCCTAGAAATCACATCCACCCCGTGAACTAATGCTTCATTGCCGTAGGAATATATTTTGTCATTTTTTTAGAACAATCTTGCCTATGTAGGTAGGTAGGTTACTCAAACCCCGTGCAAGTTATAATTGCTAATGTTAAACGCGTGAGAAATATGACTACCTTGCGTAGATACACGTATAGTGTAGCTGTTGTTATGCTGTTATTGTTTAAGCCTTTTATTTTGAACCGATGAGAGGAAATAGAGAATTTATGAATGCAAGCAAAATGATCATCCGGACAGTAGAACATACAAAGAAAGAAACAATTAGGTAAGTGCATTTTATAATTTATTCTTTGCTTGGTCATTATGTTAGCTCAACTGATTCAAATCTTTACCAACACGCAGGTAGGCATTAAGTTAATAAGATACTAATGAAGCAGCTTCCTCAACTTAAAACCAAGTCGCCTGGTACACTCACCTCCAAGACAAAATGTAATAACTACTTACATCAATCTTCAGATTTTAGTCACCAAAATAATTTAGGATATATATCGTGAGAGTTATGATAATAATCTTGGGAGGAAAACAATAAACTCAGTGCAAAAAAAAAACTAAAAACTAAAAAAACAAAACCACTTCGTAGCATTGTTAGGTTATGACGTAAATACGTCGTGGTATTAATTATACTTAGTTCAAGACAGTCTAAAATTTAAAACTCGAGCATTTTTGGAGCATTTCCAAAATATTCTCATTTATTATCATCATCATCAGCCTATAGAAGTCCACTGCTGAATAGGCCTCCCCTATAGAATGCCACGACGAACGGTCATGAGCCGCCTCCATCCACTGAATACCTGCTACTGTTCAATTGTCGTCGTCTTAAAATGGGTCTTCCTACACTGCGTCGTTCGGTTCGTGGTCGTCATTCGAGGACCTTTATTTCCAACAAATGTCAGTCATCATCATCATCATCATCACCACAGGCCTGTTTACGTCCACTGCTAAAGGCCTCCCCCATTGAATAAAATGGGGGGGGTTTGCCATAATCACCACGCTTGGCAGTCCGATTGGTGATCGCCGTATTGGTGTTGGTGTTACTGCCCATTCTCGGGTATAAACCCTAATTACAGACTTTTTCCACATAGATGGATGGGGAACAATAGTAACATCTGCTTTTAATTAACTTCCCATTTCAATGGGATGTTGTCTTTGTGGCCCAAGGTTTGAGGACCATTGACTCTGCGTCCCATTTCAATGTGTGCGACGTATTTCACGTCTCAGGCACCGCAATCAAAGCTGAGACTACGGTCTCGGAACCGGAACACAACAGTTATTTTGCTCTTCTCTCAATATAACGGTTCAGCCATTTGCAGTACTTTTTCTTTGTGCTTCACTATTAAACCCCTACCAGGCAACGAAACTAGAACTGATTTAGAAGTCGACTTCTTATAAAAACAAGTTTCCGCGGATGGAATGTTTGTTTCGTTTGTCTCGTCTCCAGGTTTATGTATATTGTTTATTGACATTTAGGTACCTTATACAGTTTCCACTATGGCATATTTTGGAAAAGCGCCACCATTCCATATGACGACCTCCATGGGCCGGTGGGTTTGAAGCTGGCTGATAGGCAAGAGGTACGGGTTCGTTTCCCGTTGCAGGACAAATGTTTGCATGATCTGTAAATAAATATTTGTTACGGGTCTGGGTGTTTTAACCATGGTACCTACTCGTAGTTCCTGATACCCATGACACAGGGAATAGTGTGGGATAAGGACTATAATATGACTGTTGGGTGTTATGTTATGTTATTATCTATCGTAGATGGGTCAATGATGTAACGACAAAATTCAATCCTGGCATAGATCGTTGCAAAAGTCAAAAGTCACACCAAAACGTTGTGAACCGATATGAGTCTTTTAAATTTCATTATTTATATCATAACGCAGCAGAGGGCCTTTTGCAAGCTTTAAATTCATTATCCCAACTTCCGAAATGAGAGTTATTATTGGTATATATTAGTGTACTGATCATGTGTACAAAATTTCATGGAGTTTGATGAAATAATAGCCAAATTAGAATCAAACTTCGTTCACGTACATAAGGGCGTAAGCACCTAAGCACCCTTTTGCTAGCTAACGGTGACCTTTAAATAATAATAATAATAAATAATAATAATCATTTATTGATCCCGAAAAATTTACATTAAGTATAACAATAATATGGTAACGTAGGTACCATAATTATAATTTAGTACACTAGCTCCCACACTAGGATTCCCTGTGTTGTGGGAAATGCATAACAAAACTGTCAAAATCGAGTTCAAAGTGAATTACAGTAGTAGCATGAACTCTGGTGCATTCATCATGCGCAGTCACTGGCACAACGAGGATGAATCGTTATTTTGGATCGTTTCGTAAAAATCTACTTTTAACTTTTTTTTAAATAGAATTTATTACACTTGATGAAGAATAATTACTTACAGTTTTCTTTAAAATAAAAATGAAAATAAGCTCCAAATTAACATAACAACTTTAATTAAATCTATTAAAACCCAAAATTTTATTCATTTATTGTTGGAATTAGAATTTTGGAAGCCAACAACTAAAATAAAGCGCCCCTTTTGCTTTTAAACATAGTTTACGTAGTCAATTTTAAATGATTGTGAAGTGAAATATATTAATCTTTGCCGTCATGAAGTAGTGGGCGCGTCGTTTCTTCCACAATATAACATAACACCCAACAGTCACATACATAGTACAGCCCCCCTATCAAACTGGTCAAGTATGTACCAAGCTTTTGATTAAGATTTCGCACTACATTACGCCGCGTGCTGTAGCTTCTTTTCCAAGAGCAGAAATATTCAAAACATAAAGCGCAATGAACCGTAAAATTGTATTCGAAGGCGATTACAAAGGAAACAGCTTGCAGATTTTGTAACTCTATTGCTATCGGTTTCAATGTTGATTCTAATTTAAATAATGTTTTTGCTATTACCTAATATTTCACGCAATCAAACTTTATAGGCAAACCGCGTAAAATGGGTAATCGCAGCAGCATTGAAACCGATAGCAGCAGAGTTACGTGATTGCGCTCCAGGTATACATACACAGGTATACATACCTAAAGATACAATATTGGATCACCACTATCTCAAACTAGATATTAATATCTACTTAGGCCCTCATAATGCCTGTCTCGTACATATAATTAAGTCATTACTCTGTGTAGCGTAGCAGGTACCTAGTTAGCAACCTCCAGCGATTCAGGCTGGTATAAATCAGTTTGGTATCGTAAAATCTTCAATAGCCGGACTACCGACCCACCGACGCAACCATAGACCGTTACCCGCCGTTGCAGAGTTTATGGACCAAAATAAAGTGTTTTAACTTTACTTCAGTTTACCTTTTTACGTCTAATAACGGCTAGTGTTTATTTTCTCCCATTTTGTTTAAAG
Source organism: Epirrita christyi (assembly GCA_951392215.1). NCBI lineage: Eukaryota > Metazoa > Arthropoda > Insecta > Lepidoptera > Geometridae > Epirrita > Epirrita christyi. Next base: position 3,655,068 of record OX595835.1, read on the forward strand.
CGTACGTATTGTGTAGATATACTCTTTTTAACCGACTTTAAAAAATGGAGGAGGTTCTCAATTCAACTGTATGTTTTTTTTTTCATAAACAATTTTTAAACCTTTGGTAGCTAAAATAGGTATTGTCTTGTTTTGGCTTATGTAATTTTACATAGAGGACAAACCAAAGGCTATTTTAACTATAAAATAGGTTTAAAAAATTATTACTCCTACACTCCACATTTAAGAGGAGGCCACCGGTAGCTAGAAAAAGAGCACTTAACGCCCTTTTTTTTAAACTGAGTTTGTTGTTTTAGAATTATCTTCAATAATGCTATATTATCACAAATCGTAGTAGACTCCTTATATTTTGAATGAATTTTGAAATGGATAATAAATTCGAACTTTGACTATAAGGTCAAAAAAAGAGTAAACTTTATAATGATTACCAATAGTGCATCGACTAATGCAGCCGTCAACGCAGTGTGCAGCTGTCACAGCCCACAATAACAATTAACAGGATAATATTGAAGAACCACATTATCCAATTGGTTTAATTACAAGAATCGCTCATATAAAAAGAGTCAGTTCTACAAATTTATTAATACATGCCGAGTATGAAAAATCACTGAAGTCAGAATATTCCGCTCCGGCCATGAAAGCTTCTAGTGTCTGAATTTGACATCTGATTAAATTTAGGCACAAGACGTATCCGAACGACGACGGCTTTGATCATATTCCCCGCTCTGCTAACTTTATTGAACGCCTCGTTATTGGATAATGCGCTCAAGTCGTGGTTGGATTGGAGCGGATTGCGTTATAAAATTGATTAAAATTGAATAGATTAGGACTTATTACGAAATATCTAATTTCTTTCATTTTTTCATAGCTACCTACAAAGGATAATGGTCAAAGCAGTGTTTGAACTTGCCCTCCTGTGCTTAAATATAATCAGATGCCAATCTCGGATACTGGAACCATTTATGGTGGGAGCAAATTATTCTAAAATTGAGGACTTTCCACACTCAGCGTATATAAAATCTTACTGCGCTGGTAATCATACGAGAGTGTGTGGCTCTTCGATATTGAACCAACAGATATTGCTTACAGCTGCTCATTGCTTGCTGGCTGGTTACTGCACTGAACGCATACGTATTATAGCACGTATTGGAGACGAAAACAAAAGAACTGGCATGAGAATAGAAGCTTCTAATTATAAAGTACACGAAAAATATCTGCAGACGGAGCTCGCTTTTGATATAGCATTAGTGCTGTTAGAGACACCAATTGCATTAAACAGCAAAGCCAGTCGAGTCTCAATTACGAAGGTACCCGTTCATAATGGCCAAGTTGCATGTATAGCTGGGTGGGGCTTTACAAATGTAAGTATCAACATACCTCTTGGTATAAAAGATTACCAGCCCTGCGATTACGTAATTATGTTACTAACACTTTCTTTTGGTGGCTTATTGCTAACAGACTATTATTTCTATCGACATTTTCCGATTATGTAACCTCTTCTTGCTCCTACTTCAATCGATTTCTATCGATATATTACAATGTGAAGTTCTCGCAAATTGTTGGATAACCGGACCAACTTACAAAGTCCTTATTGTTCTATGGACCGTGTTTATACATACTAACCATTTTCAATCTATAGTATAATACGACTCTTTAATGTTTTGTCTATGATAGAAATATATTTTTTAGTACCTACCTAGACTTTAGTTATTATAGACATCAATGGTAATTACCAAATGATTTTATTTGATTTGGAATGTATTCAAACCATGTTCAAACAATAAACTATCCACATAAATAACTTAAAATTACGATTTCTATCGTTAGAAATAACAATTGACTTATTTCTATTGCAAAAGGTCGTATTGCAATTAAATGCTGTCATTCTTGATAGAAATAGCAATACATAATCGCTATTTCATACTATCGATGAAACTCTTCATATCAAAAATGCTTTTTATTGCAATCATGCTTTGTTAGCAACAGCGAGAGTTAGGTGATCGCTAAGACGTAATTTTCAATAGAAATCGCATTGAAAGTGATTGAAATGGGGAAAAAATGATAGCAACCGAATTAGCTAATCGCACCACAGCTAAGGCTGAGGATCTCAAAGGTTGAAGATGTGCAAGTCTTGATAGAGCTTACGTACTGGAAATAGTAGAAGAGCAAGCTAATCTGGTAGTTCAAAAATTAAAACTGTGGTTTGAAACAAATGGTATTATTCTAAATGCGGATAAAAGCACTATTTTAAACTATACTAGCAGAAAAAAGAGTAAAAATGATACCATCCGAGAAGTCACATTTTTAGGATTTACTCTAGATTGTACTTTATCCTATAATAGCCAGATAGACAAAATATGCAAAAGGCTAGCAAGCGCTAATTATGCGTTGCTTAGATTGAAACCCATAGTTGATAAAAAAACTCTTCTATTGGTTTACTATGCTTACTGCCATTCTATAATAAACTATGCAATATCAGTCTGGGTAAACGCATCTCAAATATAAAGAGTCCTCATTTGCCAGAAGAGGTCGTTAAGAATAATACACGGCTTACATAGATTAACTTCAGTCAGAGCTTACTTCAAGAAAGCAGAAATATTGACGGTGGTATCTTTATTTATATATAACTCTCTTATGGAAGTACATTTAAAAAAAGACGATTTAGCCATGAAAATGCATATGCATAATTTTAACACTCGAAACAAAGAAAAGTCATATGTACCAAAAACCAGACTTGTTAAGACGTATAGACAAGGTATCTGCCTAAAGCTGGTTATGTATAATAAACTACCCTTAGAAATAACACGGCTGCCTCCAAACCAATTCAAACATAAAATAAAAATATTTTTTGAGTGTAATCCGTTTTACCATATTGATGAGTACATGAGTTGTTCATTTTCTGAATTGCATGACGTGTAAGTGTATTTACATTTTATTATTTTTTGTATTGTTTTGTGTTAGGCTATTAGAATTATAAGTAATTATTATGTACCAACTTGACATACCAATGTTATGCAATGTAACGGAATGGTGAAATAAATAAATATCTAAATATCTAAATATACGTATTTGAGCCTTTCGGGGTCGAGATTAGGTCCATCTTCGCGTTTTCAAAATGACTTCACCAAAGCGTCTGGTTGAAGCGACGTGTGACCCAAAAGCTGGCTTATATCTGCCTCAAACCTTATTGCCATTCAGCGTGGTAACGCAGCTTATCATCTTAGGGATGCTTTCGTCTGGTATTGGTTTGGATCAGTTGAGCTATCTTTAGATCGCTTGCAACGGTCTTTAGATAAAATAACTGTTTAATTTGAGTTTATAAAATTTTGTATATATTGTAACCTTGTATTAGTTTTATTATTCTTTCTGTAGATAAAGTTTTAAACGTATCTGGCATAAAATACTGACATGCCTACGTGGTCTACGATTTTTGTGATAAATTTCCATTACCATTCCATTTTTTTTCAGGATTTCAACAATAGAAAAGAAGTTCTGCTGAAACACGTATTTCAGAAAATTATAACACACAATATATGTCGAAACATTATTGAAGATCTTCCCGAGGGTGTCTTTTGTGCAGGTGAAATTGGAAGTGAAAGCTATCCTGCACGGTAAATATGTATTTCTCAGACTACCTACTCTCAAAATGGTCAGTCTAAAACTGCACGCCTCTCCACCGCTTTTACTTGGCACTTTCCACAAGCTTGACTTAGAAAATGGTCCTTGTCATTATGGATTATAGAATACTTTATTTTGACCTAATAAAATAGTGGATGCTCGCTGTTAGAAACTATGAGATTTTTCCTTTACTCAGCTTACCGCTCGTCGGAAATAAATATGTATATGTTTTTACTTCTCTCACAAACTGAAGAAGGATGGCTTCTCTCACCGTTAAAGTCGTATAGTTAACTTTTCTAGAATCTTAAAGGTTTCCGTTTCTTGTTTCTCTGGTGATTGTATTGCCGTAGGTCGCTTCGCTCTCCATTAGTCTATTATTTGTTTGTCTTTCGCTGCTGTCAAGCATTTATCGAGTGTTATTTCGCCGCGTGTCACGGCATTATTCATGAATTGATGCCGAGGTGGTTCTGGCCTAAGAGTAGACCCCTCCACCTCTAACAGACCATGGAAACAACTAAGCGATTGCAAGCAATGGGCAGCAGCATCCACCTGAGTACTTATGTGTACACCAATATTACCACCACCAATCTGCTTGGCAAGCGATGTGATTATGATAAATACCCCCATGACATTAAACGGGGGCGACCTCGTCCAGCAGTGGAAGTCTACCGACTACAAGTTACTAACCACTCCAAACAAAAGACAATGCAATACGTGTCCTGATTAAATAGTATTCCGTAAATGTCTTTCTTCCATTGAAATCTAATTTTTTTATCGTTTCTTTCAGCGGTGATTCAGGCAGTGCCCTGATGGTCAATAGTTTCACTCAAGCGGGCCTGGTGGCCTACAGTATGCCTAACATTCCATATATTGTCGTGTACACTGACTTGGCGTACCACTACAACTGGCTCCGAGAAAATGCGTTAAAGTTGTATTGTAACTTACGTACGTTGACGACTAAGATGAATAATAAAATGTAAAATATTAATGTTATTTTAATATTATTTGTGGATTGACCTCCCTCCCTGGCCTAGTCTCTCTCTGACTCCTCTACTAGGGAGATAGTCTTGGGCTTTAGCAGAGACTGTTTCTGTATTTTTCTTTAACAATCTCTTTATGTAAACGAAGGTCAAGATTGTTTCTTCTTTTCGGTAAAATTGAATACTTTATGGCTAGTTTATCTATGCTCTAGAGTCTAGAGTCTAGTCAGTAGCGCATAGTGCTATTAAATAACCTGTTTCAGTAATTTGTTTGACTTAATGATCTTACAAATGCTTAATTCAACTACGTAAACAAGGAGTTAGTTTCAGAGTATTCAATAAATTGAATAGAGCTATTCATCCCATTTATTATATCAGCTACTCTATTAAAAACTATGTATACTGGTCCCTCCCCCACCGTCTGGTCGTGGTGGTCTGGTCGTCCCGAACTGAGGCCTTATCGCGAATACACTCGATGTATTTTGTTTTTGCATATTTTACTTTCTTTACCCTTCTAACCGATTTCTAAAAACATTTACTGAGAAAAAAAATTAACCTCTAAGTTATTTCCTACATATCATCGAAATAACCTTTGAATAGGACTAAGCAACAGGGCGTTAATACTTCATACCTGTTAGTATTTAAAGTACATGACGAATTAATTGGTAACGTCCTTTTGGTGAAAATCATAGAACTCTAATGTCATTCAAATTCCTAGGAATGGGGGAAATGTCTACAATGGATGTTATATTGGTTTGTGTTTTTTAAGGTTCAAGTTTCTAATTTCTTCAATTTTAGACTTTTCCCTGTAGTTTTGACACATAAGCTACAAGCATACTAAATTTCAGCATTGTGGGATTGCCAGAAGTATCCTAGAATTTTAGATTATTACGTTTTAGATTTTCCCTAATATCTCAGAAACTACTAAGTCTAAATACTAATTAAGAACAGTTTTAAAATGTCCAGCCAAAGCGCTTTCATTAAACAGCCCACTTGATCCGGCTTTCTGACTTTTTTTTTACCCCCTTTTGGACCCCAATATCTCATCAACCCCCCGACTGATATAGCTCATAACCAAACACATTGTACTAATACTATCTACCCCCATACTAAATTTCATAAAGATCGGATAAATGGTTGGGAAGTTTTCATCGGACAAACATACATACATACATACATACAAATGCCGATTCTTCCAAGTTGACTCAGAGAACTCGCTTCGCTCGTTCAATTAAACAAATCAAGTAAATTGAAATAAACTAAATTGAATACTCTAATTTGCGCTTTTACAGAGCTTTCTCTAGGTTCTGCTTGGCTCATTCTGCGTGTGGTAAGTAACTAAAACAATTTTCTAACAATTTTCTCTAGTAAAACACAGTAATATACAATATTTATTGTTTTTGACGTGACAACGTCTTATAATGCGATAGAGCCGGCTGCACGCACGAAAAAACATGACTCATGCGGCGTTACCTCGCTCTGAGGCGTTCCATGTAAGGCTTGAAGTGCAAGCGAGAGCGCGGAACGACGTCGTCACGTTCAACTATCGTCAGTAAACCGACTTTACAGACAACCAATTTTTTTTACTATGTTTTACCAGAGCAAATTGTTTTAGTTTCTTACCACATCGAAATGAAAAACTCACGAAATAGGAAACGTTTCCGAATTTTAGGATCGCCTTGCAGGACAATACATGTGACTGTTGGGTGTTATGTTATGTTATGTTAAAGTGAACTTTTTGTGTTCTACAAAAAAGGACACAAGTTGAATAAAAAAACATTCATTAAACAAACGATTTATTTTTAATAAATTTCGTTACAATTGTTGCAGCCCTGATACAACGTCACAGTACTTCTATTAACCTCTTCGCAGCTACCACCTCCTGTTGCAGGATCATACTTATAAGGAAAACCGACCACCAAGTCATTGCTATCAAAATAATAATGTCCACCATATCCGTTCACGTACGGAGGCAAAATCCTGAGTTCAGTCACAGAATTTTGACAGTTTTCAGAAACAACTTGCACCACACGATCACGGACCTTGATTTCGTAAGCTATGGAACCCGCTCCGGGGATGACGAGTTTGTATTCGTTCGGAGCATGCATCTCCATGATGTTGGGGCAGCCTTGTTTGTAGCAGAACACCTGTGCTTTTCTGTCTGCATTGATCACCTTCGTTGCGACTTGGTTGAAGTAGTTTTCAATAGGTTTAGCATTTCTCCAATGACAGGGCGGAGCCCGACAGCTTTGATTGAGGGCTACGTTCAGCAGTACGAATAAGAGGATACGATACATCTTTCTAGAGTCACAAGCTCACACACTGAAGATCATTTCGAAACTGTGATCATATTTATGTATTGTTATTAACTTAAAGTTATTGTTTACAAGATGATAAGTAAAACTGTTTTTTTCTGTCGTAAATAATATATGTAAATCACAATAATTATTGACATAAAGATTATATTCAACACAAGAAAAACAAGATTAGTTTGTATAAAGTTTCTTGAGATTTTTTATAGTTGTGCACTTCAAGCAAATGTCTGATAAATGATACCCAGCTGGCTACCCCTTACCCAGGAAAGGGCTAGAAATCACATCCACCCCGTGAACTAATGCTTCATTGCCGTAGGAATATATTTTGTAATTTTTTTAGAACAATCTTGCCTATGTAGGTAGGTAGGTTACTCAAACCCCGTGCAAGTTATAATTGCTAATGTTAAACGCCTGAGAAATATGACTACCTACCTAGCGTAGATACACGTCTAGTGTAGCTGTTGTTATGCTGTTATTGTTGAAGCCTTCTATTTTGAACCGATGAGAGGAAATAGAGAATTTATGAATGCAAGCAAAATGATCATCCGGACAGTAGAACATACAAAGAAAGAAACAATTAGGTAAGTACATTTTATATTTTATTCTTTGCTTGGTCATTATGTTAGCTCAACTGATTCAAATCTTTACCAACACGCAGGTAGGCATTAAGTTAATAAGATACTAATGAAGCAGCTTCCTCAACTTAAAACCAAGTCGCCTGGTACACTCACCTCCAAGACAAAATGTAATAACTACTTACATCAATCTTCAGATTTTAGTCACCAAAATAATTTAGGATATATATCGTGAGAGTTATGATAATAATCTTGGGAGGAAAACAATAAACTCAGTGCAAAATAAAACTAAAAACTAAAAAAACAAAACCACTTCGTAGCATTGTTAGGTTATGACGTAAATACGTCGTGGTATTAATTATACTTAGTTCAAGACAGTCTAAAATTTAAAACTCGAGCATTTTTGTAGCATTTCCAAAATATTCTCAGTTATTATCATCATCATCAGCCTATAGAAGTCCACTGCTGAATAGGCCTCCCCTATAGAATGCCACGACGAACGGTCATGAGCCGCCTCCATCCACTGAATACCTGCTACTGTTCAATTGTCGTCGTCTTAAAATGGGTCTTCCTACACTGCGTCGTTCGGTTCGTGGTCGTCATTCGAGGACCTTTATTTCCAACAAATGTCAGTCATCATCATCATCATCATCACCACAGGCCTGTTTACGTCCACTGCTAAAGGCCTCCCCCATTGAATAAAATGGGGGGGTTTGCCATAATCACCACGCTTGGCAGTCCGATTGGTGATCGCCGTATTGGTGTTGGTGTTACTGCCCATTCTCGGGTATAAACCCTAATTACAGACTTTTTCCACATAGATGGATGGGGAACAATAGTAACATCTGCTTTTAATTAACTTCCCATTTCAATGGGATGTTGTCTTTGTGGCCCAAGGTTTGAGGACCATTGACTCTGCGTCCCATTTCAATGTGTGCGACGTATTTCACGTCTCAGGCACCGCAATCAAAGCTGAGACTACGGTCTCGGAACCGGAACACAACAGTTATTTTGCTCTTCTCTCAATATAACGGTTCAGCCATTTGCAGTACTTTTTCTTTGTGCTTCACTATTAAACCCCTACCAGGCAACGAAACTAGAACTGATTTAGAAGTCGACTTCTTATAAAAACAAGTTTCCGCGGATGGAATGTTTGTTTCGTTTGTCTCGTCTCCAGGTTTATGTATATTGTTTATTGACATTTAGGTACCTTATACAGTTTCCACTATGGCATATTTTGGAAAAGCGCCACCATTCCATATGACGACCTCCATGGGCCGGTGGGTTTGAAGCTGGCTGATAGGCAAGAGGTACGGGTTCGTTTCCCGTTGCAGGACAAATGTTTGCATGATCTGTAAATAAATATTTGTTACGGGTCTGGGTGTTTTAACCATGGTACCTACTCGTAGTTCCTGATACCCATGACACAGGGAATAGTGTGGGATAAGGACTATAATATGACTGTTGGGTGTTATGTTATGTTATTATCTATCGTAGATGGGTCAATGATGTAACGACAAAATTCAATCCTGGCATAGATCGTTGCAAAAGTCAAAAGTCACACCAAAACGTTGTGAACCGATATGAGTCTTTTAAATTTCATTATTTATATCATAACGCAGCAGAGGGCCTTTTGCAAGCTTTAAATTCATTATCCCAACTTCCGAAATGAGAGTTATTATTGGTATATATTAGTGTACTGATCATGTGTACAAAATTTCATGGAGTTTGATGAAATAATAGCCAAATTAGAATCAAACTTCGTTCACGTACATAAGGGCGTAAGCACCTAAGCACCCTTTTGCTAGCTAACGGTGACCTTTAAATAATAATAATAATAAATAATAATAATCATTTATTGATCCCGAAAAATTTACATTAAGTATAACAATAATATGGTAACGTAGGTACCATAATTATAATTTAGTACACTAGCTCCCACACTAGGATTCCCTGTGTTGTGGGAAATGCATAACAAAACTGTCAAAATCGAGTTCAAAGTGAATTACAGTAGTAGCATGAACTCTGGTGCATTCATCATGCGCAGTCACTGGCACAACGAGGATGAATCGTTATTTTGGATCGTTTCGTAAAAATCTACTTTTAACTTTTTTTTAAATAGAATTTATTACACTTGATGAAGAATAATTACTTACAGTTTTCTTTAAAATAAAAATGAAAATAAGCTCCAAATTAACATAACAACTTTAATTAAATCTATTAAAACCCAAAATTTTATTCATTTATTGTTGGAATTAGAATTTTGGAAGCCAACAACTAAAATAAAGCGCCCCTTTTGCTTTTAAACATAGTTTACGTAGTCAATTTTAAATGATTGTGAAGTGAAATATATTAATCTTTGCCGTCATGAAGTAGTGGGCGCGTCGTTTCTTCCACAATATAACATAACACCCAACAGTCACATACATAGTACAGCCCCCCTATCAAACTGGTCAAGTATGTACCAAGCTTTTGATTAAGATTTCGCACTACATTACGCCGCGTGCTGTAGCTTCTTTTCCAAGAGCAGAAATATTCAAAACATAAAGCGCAATGAACCGTAAAATTGTATTCGAAGGCGATTACAAAGGAAACAGCTTGCAGATTTTGTAACTCTATTGCTATCGGTTTCAATGTTGATTCTAATTTAAATAATGTTTTTGCTATTACCTAATATTTCACGCAATCAAACTTTATAGGCAAACCGCGTAAAATGGGTAATCGCAGCAGCATTGAAACCGATAGCAGCAGAGTTACGTGATTGCGCTCCAGGTATACATACACAGGTATACATACCTAAAGATACAATATTGGATCACCACTATCTCAAACTAGATATTAATATCTACTTAGGCCCTCATAATGCCTGTCTCGTACATATAATTAAGTCATTACTCTGTGTAGCGTAGCAGGTACCTAGTTAGCAACCTCCAGCGATTCAGGCTGGTATAAATCAGTTTGGTATCGTAAAATCTTCAATAGCCGGACTACCGACCCACCGACGCAACCATAGACCGTTACCCGCCGTTGCAGAGTTTATGGACCAAAATAAAGTGTTTTAACTTTACTTCAGTTTACCTTTTTACGTCTAATAACGGCTAGTGTTTATTTTCTCCCATTTTGTTTAAAGCGTACGTATTGTGTAGATATACTCTTTTTAACCGACTTTAAAAAATGGAGGAGGTTCTCAATTCAACTGTATGTTTTTTTTTTCATAAACAATTTTTAAACCTTTGGTAGCTAAAATAGGTATTGTCTTGTTTTGGCTTATGTAATTTTACATAGAGGACAAACCAAAGGCTATTTTAACTATAAAATAGGTTTAAAAAATTATTACTCCTACACTCCACATTTAAGAGGAGGCCACCGGTAGCTAGAAAAAGAGCACTTAACGCCCTTTTTTTTAAACTGAGTTTGTTGTTTTAGAATTATCTTCAATAATGCTATATTATCACAAATCGTAGTAGACTCCTTATATTTTGAATGAATTTTGAAATGGATAATAAATTCGAACTTTGACTATAAGGTCAAAAAAAGAGTAAACTTTATAATGATTACCAATAGTGCATCGACTAATGCAGCCGTCAACGCAGTGTGCAGCTGTCACAGCCCACAATAACAATTAACAGGATAATATTGAAGAACCACATTATCCAATTGGTTTAATTACAAGAATCGCTCATATAAAAAGAGTCAGTTCTACAAATTTATTAATACATGCCGAGTATGAAAAATCACTGAAGTCAGAATATTCCGCTCCGGCCATGAAAGCTTCTAGTGTCTGAATTTGACATGTGATTAAATTTAGGCACAAGACGTATCCGAACGACGACGGCTTTGATCATATTCCCCGCTCTGCTAACTTTATTGAACGCCTCGTTATTGGATAATGCGCTCAAGTCGTGGTTGGATTGGAGCGGATTGCGTTATAAAATTGATTAAAATTGAATAGATTAGGACTTATTACGAAATATCTAATTTCTTTCATTTTTTCATAGCTACCTACAAAGGATAATGGTCAAAGCAGTGTTTGAACTTGCCCTCCTGTGCTTAAATATAATCAGATGCCAATCTCGGATACTGGAACCATTTATGGTGGGAGCAAATTATTCTAAAATTGAGGACTTTCCACACTCAGCGTATATAAAATCTTACTGCGCTGGTAATCATACGAGAGTGTGTGGCTCTTCGATATTGAACCAACAGATATTGCTTACAGCTGCTCATTGCTTGCTGGCTGGTTACTGCACTGAACGCATACGTATTATAGCACGTATTGGAGACGAAAACAAAAGAACTGGCATGAGAATAGAAGCTTCTAATTATAAAGTACACGAAAAATATCTGCAGACGGAGCTCGCTTTTGATATAGCATTAGTGCTGTTAGAGACACCAATTGCATTAAACAGCAAAGCCAGTCGAGTCTCAATTACGAAGGTACCCGTTCATAATGGCCAAGTTGCATGTATAGCTGGGTGGGGCTTTACAAATGTAAGTATCAACATACCTCTTGGTATAAAAGATTACCAGCCCTGCGATTACGTAATTATGTTACTAACACTTTCTTTTGGTGGCTTATTGCTAACAGACTATTATTTCTATCGACATTTTCCGATTATGTAACCTCTTCTTGCTCCTACTTCAATCGATTTCTATCGATATATTACAATGTGAAGTTCTCGCAAATTGTTGGATAACCGGACCAACTTACAAAGTCCTTATTGTTCTATGGACCGTGTTTATACATACTAACCATTTTCAATCTATAGTATAATACGACTCTTTAATGTTTTGTCTATGATAGAAATATATTTTTTAGTACCTACCTAGACTTTAGTTATTATAGACATCAATGGTAATTACCAAATGATTTTATTTGATTTGGAATGTATTCAAACCATGTTCAAACAATAAACTATCCACATAAATAACTTAAAATTACGATTTCTATCGTTAGAAATAACAATTGACTTATTTCTATTGCAAAAGGTCGTATTGCAATTAAATGCTGTCATTCTTGATAGAAATAGCAATACATAATCGCTATTTCATACTATCGATGAAACTCTTCATATCAAAAATGCTTTTTATTGCAATCATGCTTTGTTAGCAACAGCGAGAGTTAGGTGATCGCTAAGACGTAATTTTCAATAGAAATCGCATTGAAAGTGATTGAAATGGGGAAAAAATGATAGCAACCGAATTAGCTAATCGCACCACAGCTAAGGCTGAGGATCTCAAAGGTTGAAGATGTGCAAGTCTTGATAGAGCTTACGTACTGGAAATAGTAGAAGAGCAAGCTAATCTGGTAGTTCAAAAATTAAAACTGTGGTTTGAAACAAATGGTATTATTCTAAATGCGGATAAAAGCACTATTTTAAACTATACTAGCAGAAAAAAGAGTAAAAATGATACCATCCGAGAAGTCACATTTTTAGGATTTACTCTAGATTGTACTTTATCCTATAATAGCCAGATAGACAAAATATGCAAAAGGCTAGCAAGCGCTAATTATGCGTTGCTTAGATTGAAACCCATAGTTGATAAAAAAACTCTTCTATTGGTTTACTATGCTTACTGCCATTCTATAATAAACTATGCAATATCAGTCTGGGTAAACGCATCTCAAATATAAAGAGTCCTCATTTGCCAGAAGAGGTCGTTAAGAATAATACACGGCTTACATAGATTAACTTCAGTCAGAGCTTACTTCAAGAAAGCAGAAATATTGACGGTGGTATCTTTATTTATATATAACTCTCTTATGGAAGTACATTTAAAAAAAGACGATTTAGCCATGAAAATGCATATGCATAATTTTAACACTCGAAACAAAGAAAAGTCATATGTACCAAAAACCAGACTTGTTAAGACGTATAGACAAGGTATCTGCCTAAAGCTGGTTATGTATAATAAACTACCCTTAGAAATAACACGGCTGCCTCCAAACCAATTCAAACATAAAATAAAAATATTTTTTGAGTGTAATCCGTTTTACCATATTGATGAGTACATGAGTTGTTCATTTTCTGAATTGCATGACGTGTAAGTGTATTTACATTTTATTATTTTTTGTATTGTTTTGTGTTAGGCTATTAGAATTATAAGTAATTATTATGTACCAACTTGACATACCAATGTTATGCAATGTAACGGAATGGTGAAATAAATAAATATCTAAATATCTAAATATACGTATTTGAGCCTTTCGGGGTCGAGATTAGGTCCATCTTCGCGTTTTCAAAATGACTTCACCAAAGCGTCTGGTTGAAGCGACGTGTGACCCAAAAGCTGGCTTATATCTGCCTCAAACCTTATTGCCATTCAGCGTGGTAACGCAGCTTATCATCTTAGGGATGCTTTCGTCTGGTATTGGTTTGGATCAGTTGAGCTATCTTTAGATCGCTTGCAACGGTCTTTAGATAAAATAACTGTTTAATTTGAGTTTATAAAATTTTGTATATATTGTAACCTTGTATTAGTTTTATTATTCTTTCTGTAGATAAAGTTTTAAACGTATCTGGCATAAAATACTGACATGCCTACGTGGTCTACGATTTTTGTGATAAATTTCCATTACCATTCCATTTTTTTTCAGGATTTCAACAATAGAAAAGAAGTTCTGCTGAAACACGTATTTCAGAAAATTATAACACACAATATATGTCGAAACATTATTGAAGATCTTCCCGAGGGTGTCTTTTGTGCAGGTGAAATTGGAAGTGAAAGCTATCCTGCACGGTAAATATGTATTTCTCAGACTACCTACTCTCAAAATGGTCAGTCTAAAACTGCACGCCTCTCCACCGCTTTTACTTGGCACTTTCCACAAGCTTGACTTAGAAAATGGTCCTTGTCATTATGGATTATAGAATACTTTATTTTGACCTAATAAAATAGTGGATGCTCGCTGTTAGAAACTATGAGATTTTTCCTTTACTCAGCTTACCGCTCGTCGGAAATAAATATGTATATGTTTTTACTTCTCTCACAAACTGAAGAAGGATGGCTTCTCTCACCGTTAAAGTCGTATAGTTAACTTTTCTAGAATCTTAAAGGTTTCCGTTTCTTGTTTCTCTGGTGATTGTATTGCCGTAGGTCGCTTCGCTCTCCATTAGTCTATTATTTGTTTGTCTTTCGCTGCTGTCAAGCATTTATCGAGTGTTATTTCGCCGCGTGTCACGGCATTATTCATGAATTGATGCCGAGGTGGTTCTGGCCTAAGAGTAGACCCCTCCACCTCTAACAGACCATGGAAACAACTAAGCGATTGCAAGCAATGGGCAGCAGCATCCACCTGAGTACTTATGTGTACACCAATATTACCACCACCAATCTGCTTGGCAAGCGATGTGATTATGATAAATACCCCCATGACATTAAACGGGGGCGACCTCGTCCAGCAGTGGAAGTCTACCGACTACAAGTTACTAACCACTCCAAACAAAAGACAATGCAATACGTGTCCTGATTAAATAGTATTCCGTAAATGTCTTTCTTCCATTGAAATCTAATTTTTTTATCGTTTCTTTCAGCGGTGATTCAGGCAGTGCCCTGATGGTCAATAGTTTCACTCAAGCGGGCCTGGTGGCCTACAGTATGCCTAACATTCCATATATTGTCGTGTACACTGACTTGGCGTACCACTACAACTGGCTCCGAGAAAATGCGTTAAAGTTGTATTGTAACTTACGTACGTTGACGACTAAGATGAATAATAAAATGTAAAATATTAATGTTATTTTAATATTATTTGTGGATTGACCTCCCTCCCTGGCCTAGTCTCTCTCTGACTCCTCTACTAGGGAGATAGTCTTGGGCTTTAGCAGAGACTGTTTCTGTATTTTTCTTTAACAATCTCTTTATGTAAACGAAGGTCAAGATTGTTTCTTCTTTTCGGTAAAATTGAATACTTTAAGGCTAGTTTATCTATGCTCTAGAGTCTAGAGTCTAGTCAGTAGCGCATAGTGCTATTAAATAACCTGTTTCAGTAATTTGTTTGACTTAATGATCTTACAAATGCTTAATTCAACTACGTAAACAAGGAGTTAGTTTCAGAGTATTCAATAAATTGAATAGAGCTATTCATCCCATTTATTATATCAGCTACTCTATTAAAAACTATGTATACTGGTCCCTCCCCCACCGTCTGGTCGTGGTGGTCTGGTCGTCCCGAACTGAGGCCTTATCGCGAATACACTCGATGTATTTTGTTTTTGCATATTTTACTTTCTTTACCCTTCTAACCGATTTCTAAAAACATTTACTGAGAAAAAAAATTAACCTCTAAGTTATTTCCTACATATCATCGAAATAACCTTTGAATAGGACTAAGCAACAGGGCGTTAATACTTCATACCTGTTAGTATTTAAAGTACATGACGAATTAATTGGTAACGTCCTTTTGGTGAAAATCATAGAACTCTAATGTCATTCAAATTCCTAGGAATGGGGGAAATGTCTACAATGGATGTTATATTGGTTTGTGTTTTTTAAGGTTCAAGTTTCTAATTTCTTCAATTTTAGACTTTTCCCTGTAGTTTTGACACATAAGCTACAAGCATACTAAATTTCAGCATTGTGGGATTGCCAGAAGTATCCTAGAATTTTAGATTATTACGTTTTAGATTTTCCCTAATATCTCAGAAACTACTAAGTCTAAATACTAATTAAGAACAGTTTTAAAATGTCCAGCCAAAGCGCTTTCATTAAACAGCCCACTTGATCCGGCTTTCTGACTTTTTTTTTACCCCCTTTTGGACCCCAATATCTCATCAACCCCCCGACTGATATAGCTCATAACCAAACACATTGTACTAATACTATCTACCCCCATACTAAATTTCATAAAGATCGGATAAATGGTTGGGAAGTTTTCATCGGACAAACATACATACATACATACATACAAATGCCGATTCTTCCAAGTTGACTCAGAGAACTCGCTTCGCTCGTTCAATTAAACAAATCAAGTAAATTGAAATAAACTAAATTGAATACTCTAATTTGCGCTTTTACAGAGCTTTCTCTAGGTTCTGCTTGGCTCATTCTGCGTGTGGTAAGTAACTAAAACAATTTTCTAACAATTTTCTCTAGTAAAACACAGTAATATACAATATTTATTGTTTTTGACGTGACAACGTCTTATAATGCGATAGAGCCGGCTGCACGCACGAAAAAACATGACTCATGCGGCGTTACCTCGCTCTGAGGCGTTCCATGTAAGGCTTGAAGTGCAAGCGAGAGCGCGGAACGACGTCGTCACGTTCAACTATCGTCAGTAAACCGACTTTACAGACAACCAATTTTTTTTACTATGTTTTACCAGAGCAAATTGTTTTAGTTTCTTACCACATCGAAATGAAAAACTCACGAAATAGGAAACGTTTCCGAATTTTAGGATCGCCTTGCAGGACAATACATGTGACTGTTGGGTGTTATGTTATGTTAAAGTGAACTTTTTGTGTTCTACAAAAAAGGACACAAGTTGAATAAAAAAACATTCATTAAACAAACGATTTATTTTTAATAAATTTCGTTACAATTGTTGCAGCCCTGATACAACGTCACAGTACTTCTATTAACCTCTTCGCAGCTACCACCTCCTGTTGCAGGATCATACTTATAAGGAAAACCGACCACCAAGTCATTGCTATCAAAATAATAATGTCCACCATATCCGTTCACGTACGGAGGCAAAATCCTGAGTTCAGTCACAGAATTTTGACAGTTTTCAGAAACAACTTGCACCACACGATCACGGACCTTGATTTCGTAAGCTATGGAACCCGCTCCGGGGATGACGAGTTTGTATTCGTTCGGAGCATGCATCTCCATGATGTTGGGGCAGCCTTGTTTGTAGCAGAACACCTGTGCTTTTCTGTCTGCATTGATCACCTTCGTTGCGACTTGGTTGAAGTAGTTTTCAATAGGTTTAGCATTTCTCCAATGACAGGGCGGAGCCCGACAGCTTTGATTGAGGGCTACGTTCAGCAGTACGAATAAGAGGATACGATACATCTTTCTAGAGTCACAAGCTCACACACTGAAGATCATTTCGAAACTGTGATCATATTTATGTATTGTTATTAACTTAAAGTTATTGTTTACAAGATGATAAGTAAAACTGTTTTTTTCTGTCGTAAATAATATATGTAAATCACAATAATTATTGACATAAAGATTATATTCAACACAAGAAAAACAAGATTAGTTTGTATAAAGTTTCTTGAGATTTTTTATAGTTGTGCACTTCAAGCAAATGTCTGATAAATGATACCCAGCTGGCTACCCCTTACCCAGGAAAGGGCTAGAAATCACATCCACCCCGTGAACTAATGCTTCATTGCCGTAGGAATATATTTTGTAATTTTTTTAGAACAATCTTGCCTATGTAGGTAGGTAGGTTACTCAAACCCCGTGCAAGTTATAATTGCTAATGTTAAACGCCTGAGAAATATGACTACCTACCTAGCGTAGATACACGTCTAGTGTAGCTGTTGTTATGCTGTTATTGTTGAAGCCTTCTATTTTGAACCGATGAGAGGAAATAGAGAATTTATGAATGCAAGCAAAATGATCATCCGGACAGTAGAACATACAAAGAAAGAAACAATTAGGTAAGTACATTTTATATTTTATTCTTTGCTTGGTCATTATGTTAGCTCAACTGATTCAAATCTTTACCAACACGCAGGTAGGCATTAAGTTAATAAGATACTAATGAAGCAGCTTCCTCAACTTAAAACCAAGTCGCCTGGTACACTCACCTCCAAGACAAAATGTAATAACTACTTACATCAATCTTCAGATTTTAGTCACCAAAATAATTTAGGATATATATCGTGAGAGTTATGATAATAATCTTGGGAGGAAAACAATAAACTCAGTGCAAAATAAAACTAAAAACTAAAAAAACAAAACCACTTCGTAGCATTGTTAGGTTATGACGTAAATACGTCGTGGTATTAATTATACTTAGTTCAAGACAGTCTAAAATTTAAAACTCGAGCATTTTTGTAGCATTTCCAAAATATTCTCAGTTATTATCATCATCATCAGCCTATAGAAGTCCACTGCTGAATAGGCCTCCCCTATAGAATGCCACGACGAACGGTCATGAGCCGCCTCCATCCACTGAATACCTGCTACTGTTCAATTGTCGTCGTCTTAAAATGGGTCTTCCTACACTGCGTCGTTCGGTTCGTGGTCGTCATTCGAGGACCTTTATTTCCAACAAATGTCAGTCATCATCATCATCATCATCACCACAGGCCTGTTTACGTCCACTGCTAAAGGCCTCCCCCATTGAATAAAATGGGGGGGTTTGCCATAATCACCACGCTTGGCAGTCCGATTGGTGATCGCCGTATTGGTGTTGGTGTTACTGCGCATTCTCGGGTATAAACCCTAATTACAGACTTTTTCCACATAGGTGGATGGGAAACAATAGTAACATCTGCTTTTAATTAACTTCCCATTTCAATGGGATGTTGTCTTTGTGGCCCAAGGTTTGAGGACCATTGACTCTGCGTCCCATTTCAATGTGTGCAACGTATTTCACGTCTCAGGCACCGCAATCAAAGCTGAGACTGCGGTCTCGGAACCGGAACACAACAGTTATTTTGCTCTTCTCTCAATATAACGGTCCAGCCATTTGCAGTACTTTTTCTTTGTGGTTCACTATTAAACCCCTACCAGGCAACGAAACGAGAACTGATTTAGAAGTCGACTTCTTATAAAAACAAGTTTCCGTGATGGAATGCTTGTTTCGTTTGTCTCGTCTCCAGGTTTATGTATATTGTTTATTGACATTTAGGTACCTTATACAGTTTCCACCATGGCATATTTTGGAAAAGCGCCACCATTAACTAACTCCATATGACGACCTCCATGGGCCGGTGGGTTTGAAGCTGGCTGATAGGCAAGAGGTACGGGTTCGTTTCCCGTTGCAGGACAAATGTTTGCATGATCTGTAAATAAATATTTGTTACGGGTCTGGGTGTTTTTACCATGGTACCTACTCGTAGTTCCTGATACCCATGACACAGGGAATAGTGTGGGATAAGGACTATAATATGACTGTTGGGTGTTATGTTATGTTATTATCTATCGTAGATGGGTCAATGATGTAACGACAAAATTCAATCCTGGCATAGATCGTTGCAAAAGTCAAAAGTCACACCAAAACGTTGTGAACCGATATGAGTCTTTTAAATTTCATTATTTATATCATAACGCAGCAGAGGGCCTTTTGCAAGCTTTAAATTCATTATCCCAACTTCCGAAATGAGAGTTATTATTGGTATATATTAGTGTACTGATCATGTGTACAAAATTTCATGGAGTTTGATGAAATAATAGCCAAATTAGAATCAAACTTCGTTCACGTACATAAGGGCGTAAGCACCTAAGCACCCTTTTGCTAGCTAACGGTGACCTTTAAATAATAATAATAATAATAAATAATAATAATCATTTATTGATCCAGAAAAATTTACATTAAGTATAACAATAATATGGTAACGTAGGTACCATAATTATAATTTAGTACACTAGCTCCCACACTAGGATTCCCTGTGTTGTGGGAAATGCATACCAAAACTGTCAAAATCGAGTTCAAAGTGAATTACAGTAGTAGCATGAACTCTGGTGCATTCATCATGCGCAGTCACTGGCACAACGAGGATGAATCGTTATTTTGGATCGTTTCGTAAAAATCTACTCATAACTTTTTTTTTTAATTACTCTCTAGAATTTATTACACTTGTTTAAGAATAATTACTTGCGTTTTTCTTTAAAATAAAAACGAAAATAAGCTCCAAATTAACACTACGACTTACTTAAATTAAACCGATTAAAACCCAAAATTTTATTAATTTATTGTTGGAAGAATTTTGGAAGCCAACAACTAAAACAAAGCGCCCGTTTTGCTATTAAACACAGTTTACGTAGTCAATTTTAAATGATTGTGAAGTGATATACACTCGAGAGCAATGAATCCGGGTCACTTAAAGAATCCTAAAAATCTCGGAAACTAAAAATGCTAGGTTAATGCAATAAATGTATTTAATAGACCATGTAATACTCCTTAAATGAAGGTATTAAAACTTCTTAGTTATTGTAAAGTTATATCATAAAAAAATCAAATTTGAAAAAGGGCCACTTTCGAAGATGGAACTTCGAAATTACAGCATTTGGTTTTGCTTTTGTTTGTAATCTGTCATTTATCATTGTTTGATTTCTGTTTTTTGGTTGTTTTTTTTCTGCGTAAACGCAGTAATGGAAGCACGAGGAGGCAATACGAAGTATTAAAATTCAAGAAAATCGTAATAAAGTTCAAAAATTTCATGTTTCCTATTTTTGTTTTAAGGAGAGATCAGCAGTTTTTTTCTTTATGTAATTTTGTGTTAATAAAATGTATGGTGACTCATATTTTTTTTACCTTCATTTAAGGAGTATTACATTGTCTATTAAATACAATTTATTGCATTAATCTATCATTTAAATTCCGAGATTTTTAACATTCTTTAAGTGACCCGGATTCATTGCTCTCGAGTGTATATTAATCTTTGCCGTCATCAAGTAGTGGGCGCGTCGTTTCTTCCACAATATAACATAACATAACACCCAACAGTCACATAAATAGTCCAGTCCCTATTGCCTATAAAACTGATCAAGTATGTATGAAGCTTTTCATCAAGATTAGGATTTCGCACTACATTACGCCGCGTGCTGTAGCTTCTTTTCCAAGAGCAGAAATATTCAAACCAAAGCGCAATGAACCCTAAAATTGTATTCGAAGGCGATTACAAAGGAAACAGCTTGCAGATTTTGTAACTCTATTGCTATCGGTTTCAATGTTGATTCTAATTTAAATGACGTTTTTGCTATTAACTAATATTTTACGCAATCAAACTTTATAGGCAAACCGCGTAAAATGGGTAATCGCAGCAGCATTGAAACCAATAGCGCATAGTTACGTGATTGCGCCCCAGGTATACACACACAGGTATACATACCTACAGATACAATATTGGATCACCACTATCTCAAACTAGATATTAATATCTACTTAGGCCCTCATAATGCCTGTCTCGTACATATAATTAAGTCATTACTCTGTGTAGCGTAGCAGGTACCTAGTTAGCAACCTCCAGCGATTCAGGCTGGTATAAATCAGTTTGGTATCGTAAAATCTTCAATAGCCGGACTACCGACCCACCGACGCAACCATAGACCGTTACCCGCCGTTGCAGAGTTTATGAACCAAAATAAAGTGTTTTAACTTTACTTCAGTTTACCTTTTTACGTCTAATAACAGGTAGTGTTTATTTTCTTCCATTTTGTTTAAAGCGTACGTATTGTGTAGATATACTCTTTTTAACCGACTTTAAAAAATGGAGGAGGTTCTCAATTCAACTGTATGTTTTTTTTTTCATAAACAATTTTTAAACCTTTGGTAGCTAAAATAGGTATTGTCTTGTTTTGGCTTATGTAATTTTACATAGAGGACAAACCAAAGGCTATTTTAACTATAAAATAGGTTTAAAAAATTATTACTCCCACACTCCACATTTAAGAGGAGGTCACCGGTAGCTAGAAAAAGAGCACTTAAAGCCCTTTTTTTTAAACTTAGTTTTAAGTTTTAGAATTATCTTCAATAATGCTATATTATCACAAATCGTAGTAGACTCCTTATATTTTGAATGAATTATGAAATGGATAATAAATTCGAACTTTGACTACAAGGTCAAAAAAAGAGTAAACTTTATAATGATTACCAATAGTGCATCGACTAATGCAACCGTCAACGCAGTGTGCAGCTGTCACAGCCCACAATAACAATTAACAGGATAATATTGAAGAACCACATTATCCAATTGGTTTAATTACAAGAATCGCTCATATAAAAAGAGTCAGTTCTACAAATTTACTAATACATGCCGAGTATGAAAAATCACTGAAGTCAGAATATTCCGCTCCGGCCATGAAAGCTTCTAGTGTCTGAATTTGACTTCTGATTAAATTTAGGCACAAGACGTATCCGAACGACGACGGCTTTGATCATATTCCCCGCTCTGCTAACTTTATTGAACGCCTCGTTATTGGATAATGCGCTCAAGTCGTGGTTGGATTGGATCTGATTGCGTTATAAAATTGATTAAAATTGAATAGATTAGGACTTATTACGAAATATCTAATTTCTTTCATTTTTTCATAGCTACCTACAAAGGATAATGGTCAAAGCAGTGTTTGAACTTGCCCTCCTGTGCTTAAATATAATCAGATGCCAATCTCGGATACTGGAACCATTTATGGTAGGAGCAAATTATTCTAAAATTGAGGACTTTCCACACTCAGCGAATATAAAATCTTACTGCGGTGGTAATCATACGAGAGTGTGTGGCTCTTCGATATTGAACCAACAGATATTGCTCACAGCTGCTCATTGCTTGGTGGCTAGTTACTGCACTGAACGCATGCGTATTGCAGCAAGTATTGGAGACGAAAACAAAAGAACTGGCATGAGAATAGAAGCTTCTAATTATAAAATACACGAAAAATATCTGCAGACGGAGCTCGCTTTTGATATAGCATTAGTGCTGTTAGAGACACCAATTGCATTAAACAGCAAAGCCAGTCGAGTCTCAATTACGAAGGTACCCGTTCATAATGGCCAAGTTGCATGTATAGCTGGGTGGGGCTTTACAAATGTAAGTATCAACATACCTCTTGGTATAAAAAATTACCAGCTAAGGCTGAGGATCTCAAAGATTGAAGATGTGCAAGTCTTGATAGAGCTTACGTATTTGAGCCTTTCGGGGTCGAGATTAGGTCCATCTTCGCGTTTTCAAAATGACTTCATCAAAGCGTCTCGTTGAAGCGACGTGTAGCTTATATCTGGCTCAAACCTTATTGCCATTAAGCGTGGTAACGCAGCTTATCATCTTAGGGATGCTTTCGTCTGGGATTGGTTTGGATCAGTTGAGCTATCTTTAGATCGCTTGCAACGGTCTTTAGATAAAATAACTGTTTAATTTGTGTTTATAAAATTTTGTATATATTGTAACCTTGTATTCGTTTTATTATTCTTTCTGTAGATAAAGTTTTAAACGTATCTATTGGCATAAAATACTGACATGCCTACGTGGTCTACGATTTTTGTGATAAATTTCAGATTCAAATGTAAAATATCTAGAAAACATCCCTTTTTTTTAGGATTCCAACAATAGAAAAGTAGTTCTGCTGAAACACGTTTATCAGAAAATTATAACACACAATATATGTCGAAAAATTATTGAAGATCTTCCCGAGGGTGTCTTTTGTGCAGGTGAAATTGGAAGTGAAAGCTATCCTGCACGGTAAATATGTATTTCTGAGACTACCTACTCTCAAAATGGTCAGTCTAAAACTGCACGCCTCCACCGCTTTTACTTGGCACTTTCCACAAGCTTGACTTAGAAAATGGTCCTTGTCATTATGGATTATAGAATACTTTATTTTGACCTAATAAAATAGTGGATGCTCGCTGTTAGAAACTATGAGATTTTTCCTTTACTCAGCTTACCGCTCGTCGGAAATAAATATGTATATGTTTTTACTTCTCTAACAAACTGAAGAAGGATGGCTTCTCTCACCGTTAAAGTTGTATAGTTAACTTTTCTAGAATCTTAAAGGTTTCCGTTTATTGTTTCTCTGGTGATTGTATTGCCGTAGGTCGCTTCGCTCTCCATTAGTCTATTATTTGTTTGTCTTTCGCTGCTGTCAAGCATTTATCGAGTGTTATTTCGCCGCGTGTCACGGCATTATTCATGAATTGATGCCGAGGTGGTTCTGGCCTAAGAGTAGACTCCACCTCTAACAGACCATGGAAACAACTAAGCGATTGCAAGCAATGGGCAGCAGCATCCACCTGAGTACTTATGTGTACACCAATATTACCACCACCAATCTGCTTGGCAAGCGATGTGATTATGATAAATACCCCCATGACATTAAACGGGAGCGGCCTCCTCCAGCAGTGGAAGTCTACCGACTACAAGTTACTAACAACTCCAAACAAAAGACAATGCAATAGGTGTCCTGAATAAATAGTATTCCGTAAATGTCTTTCTTCCATAGAAACCTAATTTTTTTATCGTTTCTTTCAGCGGTGATTCAGGCAGTGCCCTGATGGTCAATAGTTTCACTCAAGCGGGCCTGGTGGCCTACAGTATGCCTAACATTCCATCTATTGTTGTGTACACTGACTTGGCGTACCACTACAACTGGCTCCGAGAAAATGCGTTAAAGTTGTATTGTAACTTACGTACGTTGACGACTGAGATGAACTCCAATAAAATGTAAAATATTAATGTTATTTTAATATTATTTGTGGATTGACCTCCCTCCCTGGCCTATTCTCTCTCTGACTCCTCTACTAGGATCTCCCTAGTAGAGGATAGTCTTGGGCTTTAGCAGAGGCTGTTTCTCTATTTTCTTTAACAATCTCTTTATGTAAACGAAGGTCAAGATTGTTTCTTCTTTTCGGTAAAATTGAATACTTTATGGCTAGTTTATCTATGCTCTAGAGACTAGAGTCTAGTCAGTAGCGCATAGTGCTATTAAATTACCTGTTTCAGTCATTTGTTTCACTTAATGATCTTACAAATGCTTAATTCAACTAAGTAAACAAGGAGTTAGTTTCAGAGTATTCAGTAAATTGAATAGAGCTATTCATCCCATTCATTATATCAGCTCTACTCTATTAAAAACTATGCATACTGGTCCCTCCCCCACCGTCTGGTCGTCCCGAACTGAGGCCTTATCGCGAATACACTCGATATAGGAAACCTACTTTTTTACCTTTTTAACAACTTAAAAAACATATTAGATAACATTTTCATGTGACTACCTCTAGATCATTCCCTAAATAGCATCGAAAGGACAATTTGAATCGGACTAATCAACGGTGAAACCGGATGACACAGTAAAACCTCGTGATAGACCAAGGACATTATCAAGGTTGAAAGAAGTCGGTGGATGAAGGAGGTTCAAGACTGTTCGTCGTGGCTTTCTATGGGAGAGGCCTGTGCCCATGCCCACAGCTGAGATTAATTATCATTAGCCTCTAGAGGCTATGATAATTAATCAACAGTGCGTAAAAACTACATACCTATCTACATACATAATTGAACGAGCGTAGCGAGTTCTTCTAGTCAACTTGGAAGAATCGGCATTTGTATGTATGTATGTATGTATGTATGTATGTATGTATGTATGTATGAATGTATGTTTGTCCGATGAAAACTTCCCAACTGTTTATCCGTTCTTTATGAAATTTAGTATGGGGGTAGATAGTATTGGTACAATTTGTAGGTAAGGTTATGAGCTATATCGGTCGGGGGGTTGATGAGATATTGGGGTCCAAGAAGGGGTAACAATAATAAAAGTCAGAAAGTCGGATCAAGTGGGGTGTCTAATGAAAGCGCTTTGGCTGGACATTTCAAAACTGTTCAGACTTAGAAGTTTCTGAGATATTAGGGAAAATCTAAAACGTAAAAATCAAAAATTCTAGGGTACTTCCAGCAATCCCACAATGTTGAAATTTGGTATGCTTGTAGCTTTTGTATCACAACTACAGGGAAAAGTCTGAAATTGAAGAAATTAGAAACTTGAACCTAAAAAAACAATAACCAATATAACATCCATTGTTGATATTCCTAGGAATTTGAATGACATTAGAGTTCTATGATTTAGTCAAAAGGACGTTATCAATTAATTCGTCTAGTTCTTTAAATACTTACAGGTATGTAGTATTAACGCCCTGTTGCTTAGTCCTATTCAAAGGCTATTTCGATGATGTGTAGGAAATTACCTAGAGGTTATTTTTTTTTCTCAGTAAATGTTTTTAGAAATCGGTTAGAAGGGTAAAGAAAGTAAAATATGCAAAAAATATCTCGAAGATACTTCAAGTTCCCTGGTAATGCTGAAATTTAATATTTAAATACTTAAATGTTTTGTTCTACGGAGAGCGTAGAAAACGTAAATCTTTAAACATTATGTAGCAAAACTACAACTAGATGACTAAAAGAAGATGGCACTGCTTAATTAAAAAAAATCTTTTTTTTTGCTGCACAAAATCTCTCTCATGTTAGAGAAATTGACTCGGTAGTTTTAGATTTCTGATGGATCATCCATACAAACATACTTACATAGCCGTTAAATACAAAACTCTTTCTTCCCCTCTTAAATTAGTCGGGCTGATAAAGGTGTCATCGCGAGGTCTCAGTTCGGGGCTAACCACTAGTATATATACAATAGGTAACATAGCTGACGACTGAATGGCTAACCTCCTTTTTTAAAGTCAATCAACACCTAAAAATCTAGCAAGTGTATCATGGTAGCAGTAGTGCAGGAATACTATAAGCAACATGGTATATTCAGTTTATCAAAGAAAATAATGACCAACTTAATTGAACTGCAACGCCATTAAAATTCCTACAAATGGACGATATTTTTTTTTTTTGGTGGTTTTTGTTATATCGCACCCTCGGTAGAACAAGGGCATAATTGCCATGTTTGTGATTTTACAGGCGAGACATTTTAAGATTTTTTTTGTGTTGAGAGTCAATTTATCTTCTTCTTATATTGACCTTAAGGTAATTTCTTTAGTGTGAAATATACATTATAGTTTTGTGAATAATGGCATGCTCTTTACAATGCTTAAATATTTATAATTTTATTTATTTTCATATTAATATAAAAACTTGCCTACACATAAGGGTAAAAACACGTTTTTAAAGACCTTTGGCATACTTAAGTAATTTTTCGAAAATTAGGTAGTTATGCCCTTGTTCTACCGAAGGTGCGATATTATAAATTAATAATGATCACTTTTTATAACTAAACACTCAACAGTTGCAAGGACCACCCGGAATTGTGGTTACAACCGAATCACTGGTTGTTTATTGGTCACCCCAACGTACTATGGGGTTCATTAGAATGGCATATTTTTTTCACGTTTTTAGTATATGTACTGGTTAGCCAACATTAGCGAATCCGAATACGAAACATTTTGGGATAAGGTGTAAGAACATTTTCGGGATAAAGAATTAAGATGCGTAGGCAAGATAGATATCAGCATTCAAAAGGTCAAAGAACTGGATGAAAATGGTTCTGGTACGTGAGCCTTAAAGGATTACGGCATTGCATTTATGTCCCTGATGCATCCTTCGGTATGGTAGCTAATTACCGATTATGTAAATTAATTTTCATTAGACTGTAAAAAACGAAGGGCCTATAACCTGAGCAATTATACGATAAGCGCGAAACAATAACTA
Organism: Epirrita christyi; assembly: GCA_951392215.1. Classification (NCBI taxonomy): domain Eukaryota; kingdom Metazoa; phylum Arthropoda; class Insecta; order Lepidoptera; family Geometridae; genus Epirrita; species Epirrita christyi. Next base: position 3,682,880 of record OX595835.1, read on the forward strand.
TACAAGAGCGCTTAGACGTGTGCTATGCTGAAACCAACATGCGTACTGTTGCTAGGCTTATTTGCCTCGGCACGCGCCGAAATGGAGGGATTCATCGTCGGTGGCCAACACACAAAAATAATCAACCATGCCCATTCGGTCTACCTTGAAGTATATTGCGTGTCATCTATAGATAACTCAAAATCAAGCTGGATGTGTGGTGCCTCCATCTTGAATCAGAAGATCCTCCTTACGGCTGGACACTGCCTCGATACCTGCAACGAGGAAAGCTATATCAATATACACATCGGGAACGAAAACTGGGAAGCCGGCCAGATTTACACATTGTACAGTTTCTTGATCCATGAGGACTATAATCCACAAACAGTTGCCAATGACATATGTTTGGTGAGAGTGGAAAAACCAGTTAAGTTAAGCGGGAAGGCCAGTCGAGTCGCTTTGATCAAAAGACCACCATATAGCGACTTGGCTACCGTTGCGGGATGGGGAGTGACTGATGTAAGTAGAATGCAGGTACTTTAGATCAGTAGATGAAAGTGTGATTTAGCCGTTAAATTAACATAATAGGGGTTAAAGTATAATATTGCCATTTTAACATAACAACAGCAACATTTTTTTTTCTTTTATACATGTAATTCAGCAATAAATATACTTTGACTTTGACTTTAACGTAGTGGCTATTTTGCATTAAAATAATGCCTGTATGTTTGGTCCAATATTCATGATCAAAATTACGTTTCACTCAATGCAATAAAAGGATAAATTTCAAAATGTATTTTCATACAACTCACTGGCCACTCACAGACTGACACATCAAAGGGTTTTCAGTGACCTAGAATCTTGTAATGGAATGAAGGAATAATTATAATAAATAATAATTTATTTATTTTTGTTTATTTATTTATTTTATTTCAGACAAATGTCCATAAAAACTTAAACTATGTAGTACACACACACATAAAATTAACACATTAAAAATAAAAAGATAATGAAACAATATGAAGCCTAACCAAATGGCCCAGTATGGGACAGTCTGAGGGGATATTTCGGTCCCCTGAGACGAATAATGAAAACTATTGCTTAGGTTACACATACAACAGTTTATTAGCACCAAACACACAATACATAAGGTTTAAATGGTAGCACCGTCTATATAAAACTCACAAACCAGTAGGATGCTAATAAAACTCTTTTTATCTAAAAGGTAAGTAACCGCTCGTAAAAATAGCCCTGACTTGTGTCATCGCGCTACTAGTGATGTGACCACCCGCGCACGTTAGTGATGCGAATTAGCCATCGTGGTGAACGATTGAATCACTACACCACCCCCCTACGGAGAAAAATAACCCAGGCTAAAATACCTACGTCATACATAAAAGCATTGACACCATCAGATAAACGTAAACAGAATCAATCAAAATTCTTAAATCTAAATAAGAATTAACATCAGATAAATATAAAGAGAATCAATCAAAATGCTTAAATTTAACACGTCTGCCAGAGCGTGTGGTATATGGCTGTTTTACTAGTAACTTATCCTGTACTGGCTGTTGCGGTATCGAAGGTACAGGCAACAACTCACCTTGAACAGCTGGTTGTGGAGGCGGAGTAGATTGAACAGGCAATTGGTCGGCTGGTGTTGCTTGGTGACCAGAATGGTCAATGAAAGCCGGTTTGAGCCTATCGACGCTCACAACAACATTTCTTCCTTTTACATTGAGAGTAAACGTCTTACCATCACATGAACGCTCTAGTACTTTAAATGGACCAGTATAGGGTGGCTGCAATGCCCGGCGGACAGTATCGTCCCTCAGGAAAACATGTGTTACAGTTGCTAGGTCCTTAAATATGAACGAAGATGTTTCGCCATGTCGAGTAGCTGGAAGTGGACGAATTGTTGACATCTTGTGACGGAGCTGTACGACGAAGTCTGCAGGGTCTTCGTATCTTCCAGATGCCGCAGAAGGAACTAACAATTCCCCAGGGAGCCTAAGGGACTCACCGTAGAGGAGTTCTGCGGCGGTCGCATTGAGATCTTCTTTAAATGCTGACCGCATTCCTAGAAGAACCAAAGGAAGTGATCTGACCCATGAGCTACTGTGGCACATTAAAGCAGCTTTTAGCTGTCGATGAACCCGCTCAATCATCCCATTTGCACAGGGGTGATATGAGGTAGTTCTAATTCGCTTGGTGGCGAACTGAAATAAAAGCCGGTGAAACAAATCGGACTCAAATTGCGCTCCCTGATCTGTAGTTATGACCGACGGAACGCCAAAACGGGAAATCCATTCTCTCGTAAATGTCTCTGAAACCTCCTCTGCGGTAATAGATCGCATGGGCCAAACCTCAGGCCACCTGGATACTCTATCTATCGCTGTCAGACAGTAACGAAATTCATCACAAACAGGCAAGGGTCCAACGATGTCGATATGGACATGCATGAAACGACCAGTTGGTAGATCGAACTTACCAGGAGGGGCGGAATTGTGTCTTGAAACCTTGCTGCGCTGACACTCTTCACAAGATCGAGACCAGGCTCGGCAGTCTTTTCTCACCGAAGGCCAGATGAAACGCTCTACAACGAGATGCGTAGTAGCTTGAGCGCCAGGATGGCTCAAATTGTGCAACTTGTCAAAAGCTGCGCGACGAAAGGAAGGGGTCAGATAAGGACGCGGTTTACCGGTCGAAATGTCGCAGTAAATCGAAGTGTTGGTAACTGGTGTGCAGATCTTGGTCAGGTTTAAGCTGGATCCACCTTGCAATAAGTTAGCAAGTTCCTGGTCCAAGGCCTGCGATTCAGCGAGAGCTTCGAAATCTGGCTCCAGAGAAATGGCATCAATGTCGATGCGAGACATAGCGTCTGCCACAACGTTATCCTCACCTTTAATGTACTTGATATCAGTAGTAAATTGGCTGATAAATGACAGTTGGTTTAGTTGCGGTGGTGGAAGTTTTTCACGTCGCTGTAAAAAGGCATACAAAAGGGGCTTATGGTCTGTGAAAATTGTGGTGTGCTGAATTTCTAGGATGTATCTAAAATGTTGGACACTTTCGTATACCGCTAGTAATTCTCTGTAATAGGCCGGCCACTGCGCCTGCTGTGGGGTTAACTTCTTGCTAAAGAATGAAAGAGGAAACCATTGACCATCAACCTGTTGCTGAAGGCAGGATCCAATGTGAACGCTGGACGCATCAGTAAACAAACCCAAACTGGCGTTGCTGATTGGATGTTGTAATAGCGTTGCGTTGGAAAGGCTCTTCTTGCAAGCTTCGAATTGTTGCAGTAGTCCGGCTGACCAAGGAAATGGTTTAGCACCCTTACTATTGGTTGAAACCAATGCATCAATTAATGGAGCTTGGAACTGCGCAGCATGAGGTACAAAGCGACGGTAATAATTGAGCATGCCGAGAAAACGGCGCATACCTTGTACCGTTTCAGGTGGCGGAAAATCTAGCAGGGTCTGAATACGATCCTGCGGAGGTTGGGTACCATCACCACTGACGTGGTAACCCAGGAACACAACTTCACTGACGCCCAGGACACATTTGGAAGGGTTTATTACCACACCGTAATCCTGCAGGCGTTTGAAAAGGATACGCAGGTGCTGAAGGTGGGCAGTCTCATCCTTTGAAAAAATGAGAATGTCATCAACGTATGGAAAACAAAAATCAAGGCCCCGTGTGACCTCATCGATGAAACGCTGAAAAGTTTGCCCTGCGTTTCTTAATCCAAAGGTCATATAGGGGAATTCAAAGAGGCCAAACGGGGTAACGATAGACGTCTTGGCAATGTCCTCTTCGAAAACTGGAATTTGATGATAGGCCTTAACAAGGTCCAAAGTGCTAAATACCTTGGCACCAGCGAGGTTATGAGCGAAGTCATTGATGTGCCGAACCGGGTACCGATCCGGTACGGTCCTAGCGTTCAGAGCGCGGTAGTCTCCACAAGGGCGCCAGGTGTTATCTTTTTTAATGGTCATATGTAACGGTGAGGACCACGCACTTTTGGACGGTCGAGCTGTTCCGCATCTTACCATTTCCTCGAATTCTTTTTTAGCCGAAACGAGTTTCTGTGGCGCTAGCCGGCGAGGGCGACAGGACACGGGGTGTCCCTCTGTGGTCTTGATGTAGTGCACTGTGTCATGCTTGATTACTCTAGGGAGGCCGGGGGGTCGAGCAATATCTGGAAACTCAGCTAAAAGCTTGGTGAAAATGGATTTACCAGAAACTACCGATCGTACGCTAGGCTGATCAATACTAGCAGCAGAGGCAGTAGAAGTAAGTCCAGTAGTGCCATCGACCAGTTTATTATTGCGGCAGTCGGGCAAGAGATTATAAAACGCCAAAAAATCAGAGCCAACAATGGCTGTACTGACATCAGCTACCACAAACTGCCATGAAAAATCGCGGCGAAGACCTAAATTTAATTTAAGATTAATTGTGCCAAAAGTTTTAATCCCGCTTCCATTGGCTGCGCTGAGCTCATAACTGGTTGCTTCTCGGCGTGATGGCAGCCAACGGTGCGGATAGCAACATAAATCTGACCCGGTGTCAACTAGAAAACGGCGCTTGGTCACTTGATCAGTGACAAAAATACGGCGGCCGGTGTTTGGGCAATCAGTTGCCGCCGCTACTGACTGCTGTTGAGGTTTTCCGCCTTCCAGTTGCAAGGGCTGATGCATCTTGTGGCTTTGGCACCCCATTTCCTATGGTACCAGCACCGCTTGGCAGAATTTGAGGCCCTACCTGAAGAAACGGACCGGTCGCGTGAAGGTTGGCGCTGCTGCCTTGAAAGTACAGCTACTTGGCTACTTACCTCTTCCAACTGCTTGGCTAAAGTAGCTAAGGTAAAGGTTGAAGATGTAGATGCAGAACACACGGCAGGTTCTGGTGCCAACTCAACAATTTTGTCAGCTAACTCTGAGACTTTGTCTAAATTGAGGTCAGCTTGAGCCGCTAGGATAGCCTGGGCTTGTTGAGGCAGGCGACGCAACCAAAGTTGGCGTATGATGTTGTCATCAGAGAGGGCTGTCCCAGCAAGCGAGCGAAGATGACGAAGAAATTGGGACGGTTTTCTGTCACCAAGTTCTTCATCGCTTAGAAGTTGTCTTACCCGCTTCTCCTGGGAAATTGAAAGGCGCTGTATGAGCACCTCTTTTAATTTTTCATATTTGCCCTCGGATGGAGGATTTGTTATTAAATCCTCAACCTCTCCTGCCAGCTTCTGGTCTAGGTGGCCAACTACATAATTATATTTTGTAGCATCCAAAACAATATTAGCTATTTGGAACTGGGCTTCCACTTGAGCGAACCAAATGGCTGGCTTGTCGGCCCAAAAAATGGGCAATTTTACTGCAACTCTACATACCTTTGCTTCCACTTCATTCTGGCCAAGCCGTTTTTGTAACTCAGCATTATCTGCCAAGAGTTGTTTGAGTTGTGCCTGTAGCTGCTCATCCGCCATTGTGTAACTTTACCTAGTACAAAACAATAATACCACACACCCAGGCAGAACGGAACAAAAACAAACAGTTAATAATTTGGCCACCACAAACCCAATACTAAAAACAATAATATTAGGGTTAGGCAGGCACCCAGGCAATATTAACAAACAGTTGGCAAATCAAAATATGTGTAAATTAGTCAAAACAGCAATAATAATTAAGTTTTCTTATTTTGATGCAGGTTAGTTATTAGTAGGTAGTATACTAGGATGTAATTTTACAATTTAACCCAATGTATCAAATTAATTTAAAAAAATTAAATACCATATGCACTCATTAGAATCATAACATTAAAGGCCCATATGCAAAAAGTTATTTCCGGTTCAGATAAGAGTTTAGTGAATAAGTACCTTGAATCTTCTTTCAGCACAGAAGTTTTGCATAAAAAAAAACCACTAAACACATACACAAACAAACACATGCACTCTGATTGGGTGAGAAAGCTTGGTTGACGGATGAGTAATGGACTCAGGGCGGCAACAATCAATGCGCCAATATCTCCCCGTACCGCGCAGATAGCCCGAATCACCTCGCCAACAAACTGTTGATCAGCTGGTTGTAGGGCAGCGCCGCTGGCTAGCGAGCACATGCAGTTGAGTCCAGCCGTGAACGTGTTTTCTTCAGCGTCGAAAAGGTCACCAATGAGGGGATATTTCGGTCCCCTGAGACGAATAATGAAAACTATTGCTTAGGTTACACATACAACAGTTTATTAGCACCAAACACACAATACATAAGGTTTAAATGGTAGCACCGTCTATATAAAACTCACAAACCAGTAGGATGCTAATAAAACTCTTTTTATCTAAAAGGTAAGTAACCGCTCGTAAAAATAGCCCTGACTTGTGTCATCGCGCTACTAGTGATGTGACCACCCGCGCACGTTAGTGATGCGAATTAGCCATCGTGGTGAACGATTGAATCACTACAAGTCAACCCTGTGAGCTACAACGTGCAGGATAGCGTTGTTGCTGCCGCGGACACGGCTTAGCAGTGAGGCGGCTCTCTTGCGTGGGATGGCATGGAAGCCATCAGTTCCAGCGTCAGCAAACATGCCTGAAGCACTGCAGTACCTCGCCAACCTCAACACAACCCTAAACGCGTTGTTATATTGCACGAGCAGGGCGTTCATTGTCTTCTGCGTATAGCTAGTCCATAGACTGACAGAAGGCCTTGAAAAGAGCCAACTTCACTTCGTCGGTACACCGTGCAAATCTACGGGCCAACATATTGCATCGGACAGCCAACGCCCTGCGCTCCCTCTCAATGTCCTCGGTGTCCGTGAGTTCATCACGGTTAATAATAATAAGATGATCGATTCGATCGATGAGGTCACTACTAGTCCTGCGACTGTGCATCCCACGGTGAAAAGAGGCCCTTTGAGGCTTTGAGGTTCAGAATCATGTGATTTTGCTATGACTTACCCCCTTATTCATAATCATTTTTTAAACCTAATTTAGATAAAATATGTTTTGTCTTATTTTGACGTATGACATTTTACATCAGAGAGAACAAAACAGAAGCTATTTTAACTAAAATAGGTTTAATATCTTTTCATTTAAAAAACCGACTTCCGCCATTGTATTCGACTAAATATTTGGATGAAAAAAAATGATGAAAGAACCATTGTGGTGAAAGGATTATGATACTTTTTGAATGCAAATGCTTGGTTTGTGGCTGAAAATATCAAAATCGCCATATGTATGCCTACAATATTTGAGGAGTTCCCTCAATTCCTCATGGATCCCATCATCAGAACTGGATTTTGAAAAAAATGGGACCAATCTGGAAGTATATCTATTCAAATAAAAAAAGAATTTTCCATATCGATTCATAAACGCCGGAGATATGCGGTAACAAACATTAAAAAAAAAAATACAACCGAATTGAGAACCTCCTCCTTTTTTTGGGAAGTCGGTTAAAAAATGATTATGAATAAGCCCCCTATACATGTTTTTTATCCAGGAGATAAGTGGAAAACCATCCGACCAGCTGAAATTCGTATACCAAAAAGTAATGACTCGGGAAACATGCTTGCGCTTCTTCAAATATCTAGAGCTGGGCACTATTTGCGCAGAAGATGAAAACAACAAAGGTTATCCATCACGGTAATTCAATCATTGTTTTAATAGTATATAGGGTATCAAATATGAAATTTGTGCCGTGGTGTGTCCGGCCTAAAGGCGAGTACACAATAGGCGCTCGGCGTTGCGTTAGGCGCGCGTTGGTAGCGTACATACAGCGCGCTTAGCACGGCGTTTTACGAGCGTTACTAGGGCGTCCATACTAACAATATTTTAATTATAATAATTTGATAATATTATATATATATATATATATAATATTATCAAATTATTACTATTATATATATTATATATTGCTAATATATAGTATTTTAATAATATTAATAATATTTTGTTTTTATAATCAGGACTTTCCATGTCCCATATAGCTGGACGCTTTTGGATTTCGTCGATAAATAAGTCTGTATCGAAGTGCTCGGTCTCCATTTTGGTGAATTGCGTCCACTCTACACGAAAGCGCGCGTTCAAATGTACAACAAAATGGCGGCTCATGTATCTCGAAGCGCGCGGCTGACGCCCTCCCAACGCGCGTTTGAACGAAAATTTCAAAGCGCGCGTTCGACGCGCGCTTGATCAGAAACGCGCGCTTGCGTGTGTACACCTAGATAAGAACTACTGGTTCTCAAAACGCGCGTTACCAAAGCGTGCGCTTCAAAACGCCTAATGTGTACTCGCTCTAAGAATAGATCCCTCCTTCTCCCGTGGAAGTAGTAAGTAAGGGATTTCACCAGAGGATGGGCAGCATCATGTATCTGAGTACTTATCACCAAACTGCGATCACCAATCCACCTGCCAAACGTGGTGAATATAGCAAATTGTATTGGCATTGTATTTAATGGGGGAGGCTTCGTCCAGTAGTGGACGTAACCGGGTTGGTGATGATGATATGAAATTGCAGAGTTCTGTAAAAAGTTTTCTTAAGGTTTCGTAGCTAAATGTAAAAAACGGAACCCTTATAATTTCGGCCTGTCCATCTGTCCGTCCGTCTGTCTGTCCGTATGTCATAGCCCTTTTTTATTTTTTTCGGAGACCTTTAGCACTATGTAGAATAGATGAAAGGAAGGCAGGTGTATTCTTTGAACCGCTATGAACCGCGGGGTATTGAAACAGCGTATGAAAGGTGTCGTCAGGTCTTCAAAACTGATATCGAAGTTTGAACATTACTTTTTTATTTAAGTCAATAGTGAGATATACGATTTTAAAGTCGTAAAAAGTGTCGTCGTCCCCTTAAGTTCTCAACCATGGGGTGGAAACGAGGCATTAGAATGCATGGAGGATTTGCCAGGCAAGCAGATTGGTGATCGCAGTATTCGTGTTGAGTGTTGACCTTCTCAGGTTGATGCTGCTGCCCATCCGTGGGTGTAATACCTTCGTAAGCTTTTACGACATCCAAGGCAGGAGACAGAGGAGTCTATTCTTAGGCCAACCGACCAACCGTTAGTCCCAGAGACATGAAATTTGGAGGGTACATTCCTTTTGTGGTCTAGGGGTACACTAAGAAATAAAGGCCCCCCCTTTATTTCTTAGTGTGTGTAATTTCGGAAATTTCGTGTCGCGACTCGCGATACGATAACTTTTCATTTAAAAAACCGACTTCCGCCATAGTATTCGACTAAATATTTGGATGAAAAAAAAATGATGAAAGAACCATAGTGGTGAAAGGATTATGATACTTTTTGAATGCAAATGCTTGGTTTGTTGCTGAAAATATCAAAATCGCTATATGTATGCCTACAATATTTGAGGAGTTCCCTCAATTCCTCATGGATTCCATCATCAGAACTGGATTCTGAAAAAAATGGGACCAATCTGGAAGTATTCAAATAAAAAAAGAATTTTCCAAATCGGTTCATAAACGCAGGAGATATGCGGTAACAAACATTAAAAAAAAAAAAAAAATACAACTGAATTGAGAGGAGGTTCTCAATTCAGTTGTATTTTTTTTTTTTTCCTTTTTTGGGAAGTCGGTTAATAAAAATCCACACTACACTACACCTGAGGCCCAATTCTCTAATTTTAAAACATTCCAGTCACAATATAATCTCGTGTCAGTCGCACTGTATCGTATAGTAACTACTACTTAATCTTCGCGTATGCATGCGAAGATTAAGTAATATTTACTATATAGGTGACGGCTGACAGTGCGACTGAGACGAGATTATACTGCGAATTGAATGTTTTTAAATTAGAGAATTGGGCCTCAGACGTCCGTGTCATTTGCTTGTCAAAACCCAGAATCACCTCTCAGGGCGAAGAGGCGGCGTTTCACTATTATATTATATTTCACAATTTCAGAAATATAAATATTATGTTAATAATATTTTATTTTCAGAGGAGACTCTGGGTCTGCCCTCGTCGTTCGAGGCTATATTCAGATTGGTATCGTCTCTTACAGAACACCCTCCGTATCGAAAAGCATCATCGTCTTCACCGATGTTGGTTATTTCTACGACTGGATCGTAGACCAAACTAAAGAACTTAATTGTTATGATTAAAAACATTTTTCCAAAATAAATACATTTGTGTTAGGTAGTTTAGGTACTTAGTAGAATATTGCCAGTTAAAATGCGTAGACTAGTAAATCGTTGTTTCATCCAAGTAGTGACCAACAAAGAAACTGAAACGGTTGGGGTTTATTCCTTATATTAAACAAATGTTTAAAATAAGGAGTGATTTAAAATATATTTATATATTTATAATGACAGATTTGAAAACACCATGGGAAGAGGATTTAAGAAGAGAGCTTGCGAGAAATGTTGCTATGCCAAATTTTGCCCATTGATTTTTCTTAGAAATTTTCAAGGTATAATTTAGAATTTTTATTTTTTTCATCGAAAGACTATCTAATTAGAATTTCAAGTTTTTTGCAAGTTGATGTAAGTTGATGTCTGTAATACTAAAAATATATTGAAATATCATTTAAATTTAGTAATTCCGTTCCATATTTTTATTGCAGGTCGTAAATATTTATAAGTCGTCTGTATAAAACATTAAATTACTTACAATAAATTCCTTGGTTCATTATTGTACTTAAAAGTACGCTTTTCAAAGTAAGTACACAATAAAGCCCTAAAAATAAGAAATCTGACATGTTTACTAGAAATTAATATAAGCTGTGAAATTCTTTGAAAATAAAACCAAGTAAATCCATTTTATCAATATCTATACCTTACTATCTTTTAGTACAACTGTAAGTAACAGGTCAAATTCTGTGCATTGGAGATATTTATGTTTTTTTGTAGGGCACTCTTTAATTGATACCTACTGAAACCAAAACTGTATTTATTTCATTCCTGCATTTACTTTCCAAGAAATGACAATGAAAATGGGTTAAAATTAAGATTGTGTCTTGTTTGACATAATTTTGATTTGAATTATTTAATGAAAATTTCATGAAGTAAATGAAATGGTCTGATAGGTTTTCTGGATTTTTCTGCAAATGTTGGACCATAGTGTATTCGCTCAGCAAATACTGGGAAGTGTTAAATGTATCTGAATACGTTGACAATTTTAATTAATTTTGTATATATTTTAACATTGTTTTGAAATTAATTTGTGAGGAGGCATGATAGTTTTTCTTATATGGTTTAGAAAAATAAAGGAGGAAGTACACTATTGTGGTGTGGTGTGTCGTGACGCGTCAGAAGCGTATTGGTTCCATACATTTAGTATGGCAAGAAACACATTAGTACAGTGTGGTGTGTTGTGGCGGCATCTGTCGTGGCGCGGACTGCTCGACTGCGATCGCGCCAGAACGGTGGTGGGGGTTCTGACGCGTCACGTCACGACACACCACAATAGTGTGTTTCTAACATTATGTTGATATCTCCGCTGGCGGACTTGTCGTCAGCGTCATGGCTGATTTAATTGAACTTGTGCGTCAACGTAAATTGTTGTACGATACTAAGTGCAAAGAATACAAAGATCAATTTCACTTTCAAGAGAAATTCACCTTCAACCTCTCTCACCAAATTTATAGGATGAACCCAGTACTTTCTTTTCTTTCTTTTTCTCTCAAGAAGTGTCATCATACATACAAATTGAAGGTTCTCTTCGAAACCACTCTCAGAATCAAAAGAAAACATTATGAACGTGGAAGCGCTGCAAAGCTTTGATTGACACTGTCGCGAAAAACGTCAGAACGCGCCCCAACACACCACATAAATGTGCACAACCACCGTCACGACACAAGGCGACACACCACAACACACCACAATAGTGTATTTCACAAAAAAGTTATTATATCAATATGTGAAAGAACACCTTCATTGATTTCACTCTCTGGTTTTTTACGTGCCCACGGTGTCCGGAAAATATAATAATTCCCAGTATTTATAAAAGGATAATAAATAATTTAACATCTTCAAATCCTTAAAACAATCGTTTTTATTCAATCTACAACTCTTATTGGTTTTGATAGTTATCTAAATAGCCAACCACACTAAACTAAAATGATTAGTAATTACTAGTAATATGTAATTGTACCTACACATACATTGAAATTAAGGTTTATACTTATAACAAAACTTACTTATAACTTATTAATGGAGTCCCTCGGGGAGTATACTCGGTCCAGTCTTGTTTTTGCTTTATATTATAGACCTACTTATTTGCACAATCCATGAATCTATATTATTTGACACAGAATTCAATAAAAAACTAATTATATAAAGTGTATCTAATGAGGATCCTCTTGTAAAGGATTCGTTCCAAAAATTCGGATACTAAAAATTATCTTTCATGGCTAAGGTGGAATTATGACAAAGAAGTGAAAGGCGTAGGCAAGATGGATATCAGCATGTAAAAGTTCAAGGAACTGGATGAAAATGGTACCGGTCCTAAAGGAATTAGGTATTAGGCATTGCGTTCATCTCCCTGATACATTCGTCGGTATGGTAGCTAATTATCGATGATATATAAATTAATTTTGGTTTGACTGTAAAAAACGAAGCGGCTATAACCCAAGCAATTATCTGATAAGCGGAAACAATAACTTAACAAAGGCGCTTGTATGTGTGCTATGCTGAGACCGACATGCGTCCTTTTGCTAGGCTTGTTCGCCTCAACGCGCCCCACATTGGAGGAATTCATCGTCGGTGGTAATTACGCGAAAATAGTTAATCATATGCCCATTCGGTCTTCCTTACCATATATATTGCATCTCAAGTAAAGATAACTCAAAAGAATGCTGGACCTGTGGCGCCTCCGTCGTGAATCAGAAGATCCTCATGACGGCTGGACACTGCCTCCATGGTTGCAACCATCAAAGCCATATCAGTATACACATCGGAAGCAAAAACTCTGCAAGAGGCCAAAATTATAGATTGCACAGTTTTGTTGTCTATGAGGACTATATAATCCACAGTCGAAAGCCAATGACATATGTCTGTTCATAGACCGCTCAAGTTGAGCAGGAAGGCCAGCCGAGTGGCTTTGATGAGAAGACCTCCATATATAGCGAAAGGCTACGGTTGCGGGATGGGGAGTAACTGATGTAAGAAGCATGTTTTGTTAGTAGTAAACCTTGTGAAAGAGTTCGTCCGGGGAAGTACCATCGTACCTATTTCTGACGTCAAAAGTAGCGCTCGCATTGCTATGTTTCGGTTTGAAGGATACGGGATGCCATCAGGTGGGCCGTATGCTTATATGATAGCCTAGTAGTATAAAAAAGGGGTTAAATTTAGGAGTGTTTGTCCTTGATAAACAAATGAATACCTATAGAATGGATTTAAGAAAAATCAATACAATTTCAAATATGCAAGTGTTGCTCAGATTTTTTTGATGTGGGTACATGATGATGGTAATTCCGGTTCTGAACCATGCGATTTTATTAAGTAAAGGTCTAAATATGTTAATTACACAGGACAAAGGCATAAGCCATTCAGTCCTGATGAAGGTCGTGGGGCAAATAGTTATGACTCGGGATGTCTGCTTGCGCGTCTTCAGATACCTAGAAGTGGGCACTATTTGCGCAGCTGCTGAAAACAACGAAGGCCATGCAGCACTGTAAGTTCAATCATAACTGATACAATATACCCACGTTATAAACGTAAAACTTTTTAGGGGTGTTTTTACCATCCGATTAAAAAACGGAACCCGTATGACCAAGTTGGCACTGACAGGTGGCTTGCTTAGTGCCTATATCCTGATTTTTAATCTTAGACATTTTTTGTAAACATATAAACTTATACACACTTATATAGTATAGAGCTTAGTGACCACCAACTGATTAATAAATTAAAAAAATATTAGGAGTTTGTCATCGAATAAATGTAGGGCAATTTCGTCACCAGCCAAATAAGTTAAAAATTTTAAGGGCACATTCGTCATCGATTTCCTTTATGGATGTAGTACAGTCACCTCTTAAAGGCTCGTTATTGATATGTAGACCTGGCGGAAATCAACCATCACCAACCTGCTTATGTCCACTGCTGGACGAGGCCTCCCCCATTGTATTCAATGATTTGCCATAATCACCATGCTTGACAGGCGGATTAGTGCGGACCGCATCTCTCAGGCTTATTGGCGATTGAATTATGAAGCGATGTCTAAAATCCAAAATCTCGAGTAGCGCCGCAAAGTTGCATGTCTTTCGATATGCTTTATGTTACATTTTGGAGAATGTGCTCAGGAACAACACGATCTGATCCCATGAAAACCATGAATCCAGTTCAAAATAACGGCAATGCTATTTGTAAAACGTACCAAGTTTGGTCACTAGTTCCCTTTTTAGTGAGCGGCGACTGCGCCTCGAAAATTTGTCAGAGCAATCTTCCGGAGGGTTATAACATATTTTTGGAGCGCATACTTCTGTGTTGTCGCCGAATGGATCTATTATGGTATAAGTACTATTTTTCATCTGCTTTAATTTAGCCGTACGTAGACGACGAAAGTACATAATTTTCTGTGATGAGCAAAGAACACAATAAAATTTCCGAGAATTAAAAAAAACATGAGAAAAAATAAGTTTTCTTTTTTAAATTTTGGCATAAACCCACACTGTCTATCTCGAGAGGTGATTTATGAAAATAAACCATCTGCTTTTATATCAAAGACGTGTTATGCCAAAGAGAATGAATTTTGGAAATCCCTTTCTTAGTGAACCCCTATAGTACAAAAAAAAGTACCCACCAAATTTCAGGTCTCTAGGGCTTTAAAGGTTTAGGGCTTTGCGTTGATAGTCAGTCAGTGAGTGATGATGATGTCTCAGAGTGAATACAAGACAGGTCATGTTCTTGGTAGTATCACAATATATTTATACTGTGGTATGTAGGTTGGTCAAATGCCCGTTTCGTCAATTACAAGATAAGATAATAATTATTTTTTAATAATAAAAAATATTAATATTTCCATCTTTATTTTCAGAGGGGACTCCTGGGTCTGCACTGGTCGTTCACGGCTATATTCAGATCGGTATCGTTTCTTACAAAACACCTTCCGTATCGAAAAGCATCGTTGTCTTCACCGATGGTTGTTTCTACGATTGGATTAAATCCTATTCTAAAGAACTTTGTAATGCGTCTTGTTATATTTTTTCTGAAAAAAAAAACAATTTGTATTTTGTAAATGTTGCCATGAAAGATGTCTTCATCAGCTGGTAGACATCCACTGCCGGATGAGGCCTCCCCCATAGCTTGCATAGCGTGCAATGCGGGGATTTGCCATAATGACCTCGCTTGGCAGGCGGATTAGTGATCGCAGTTTGGTATTGATTGCTCTGGTGGATGCTGCTACCCATTCCCTGGCGTAATCCCTTAGTCGCCATTTACGACATCCACAAAAGAAGTTGTAGGAGTCTTATTCTTAGGCTGAGACTACCACGACTATGACGCACGGCATATAAGATGTATAGACTAGAAAATCACTATAAAAGCTATTCTGTTGTCAGGCTGAACTAAATTTAATCTTCGAAAACGACAGGACTATATTTTAATTTGACAGCCACCAAATTGAATTGAATTGACAGAGTTAAGTGAATTAAGTGGGGTTTACACTTGTCGATTTTCGTCGTGCGGCTAGTCGCTTCACAAATCGCCTCACCAAGCCGCATCGCTAGCCCATTTACACTAGTGACTAAAATCTCATGCGGCTCGGTCACTTCCTTGGAAAATGTTGAGAAGAATAGGTGTTCGTGCCGGAATTGAAATAGTTAGTTATTCAATTACTCAAGAACGATCTGTACGTAGAATCGCAGTAGTGAAACAACGTGCACGAACACCTTCATGCGGCGGGCGATTGCCTACAACATCGTTTACACGGTCGATTTTGGTCACCAGCTGCATGTGGCCAGTCACCGCGCAGCCAAAGTCGGATGCTACCCAACTTTGGGTCTTGCGGCTTTAGTCACTTGCGATCTAGTCGAATTGCCATTTAGACGGTCGATTTTGGCCGCGCGGCAAAAATTGCGCGGCTTTAATCACCCGTGTAAACCCCACTTTAGTCTTTGGATTTGACTAAGGTAGAGCACATTTTTTTTTAATTCGAAATTTGAAATTTGGCGCTCAAGAAAACCTTTTTTTACCAAGTGAGGCCGAACTTGTTTTTCAAAATGCAAAAATACAAAGAAATAATCAAATAGAAAGTCAAAACATTTTTATTTTTTTATGGAAATTATCCACAATTTATTGATTTATATAACTAGTATAATCGCCTCCGTCAGCAGCTATGACGGCACGTAGTCTATCTCGTATTAGATGAGACAAGGCGCACGCATAAATCAGTCCCCCTGATAATCATCCATACCCGTGCACAGTGTGATCTAAGAGCTTCAGGGGGGTTTCTTTCGTTCTGACAGTTCCAGCGTTGAACCATTATGCCCCATAGATTTTCAATCGGGTTCATATCTGCTGACCAAGCAGGCCATTTAATGAGACTAATGTCACGGGTGCATGTTAAACCACGCCATGGTAGCCTGGGCCTTGTGTATTGGTGCATTATCGTGAACGTAATCAATTTGTGGGAATTCTTATTAGTGTTGACCGTGTCCTGATTTGCTTTTATGATCTGTTATTTGACCTTCATCGCCATGACGCCGAATCCAAAATCTCACGGTGAATCGAGATATATTGAGCTCTCGTGATATCGCACTAATATTCAAGCCATCTTCGTGGAGAAATAATATTTCAGCCCTTTGTTGCAGAGTTAAAGCCATTTTATTTCAATCAATCTTTCAAAGAGGATGCAATAACTATACGTAAGAAGAGACGGGACATAGAGTAAAATAAATTACTGCCGTTAAAACAGGGCTACCGCAAAAAGCCAACATGACGGACGACTGACAAAATAATCAGTTCTACCAACATACAAAAATGGAATAGTGATGTGCAGCCAGTATTTAAAATCTATCGATATTGATGAATTGATTACCTACAGGTTGAAATGTTTTTTTTTTTTTTTATTATTTTCACCAGTTTTTTTTAGCACCACTTAAACAAAACCAGTGGCACAAGGTCCAGTTTATTGGATTTGTGTACAATCAAAAAGGCCATAAAGTAAAACATTACATTTATTTTCGGCATTTACCAGGCAGTCTTGGCGCTACAGAGCGATCTCTTCCAGACAACCTTAGGCTCACCCATAACATTTAGGTTATAAACATCTTAAATGTACATGTGTTACAATCAGTGTCTAGTGTTTCATCGTGGCAGTCTATGGGGGAGGCCTATGTCCAGCAGTTCTTTGTAGACTTCTTTGGGTTGATGATGAAAGATTTAGTAATTTCACCAATTTTTTACACCTAAAAAATTAAAGCATCGATTATCGATATTTATAAATGAAGATATCGTTCACCACACTATCATTCAGAATCAAAATTATTATTGCTTGGGATTATGATATTTTTTGGAATATATGATATTTTGGCCCAAGAAGAAGTATGTATAGGACTGATAATTTATCTAATAATCTAGGTAGGTACTAACCGGACTTAATCCAGAGGAAACCTGGCCATAAAAAGTTTTTTGCCGTTATTTCTATCTGATTGTAAGCCGCATATTTCACAATTTATGTACTTCATATTTCATATTCACAGAAATTAATTAGGTTTCAGAAGCAAACAACACACATAAACGTATTTAGACCACAAAAATAAAATATTTTGCAATATAAATTTTGTCTAAGAGAAACAGAGAAACAAATTGACCATGTGAGAATGTAACTGACTGACAGGTCATCAAAGAACGAGAAAGATAGAGGAAGTGAAAAATGGTCACCATTAAAATTCTGCCCCGTTTCATACAATCTTTTTTTTTCTTTTAGTTGCGACCGACTGCAGTCTATATTTACTAAAATTCAAACTTATTTTTTTTGTTAAATGTCATTATGGTAATGTGTCAACTTTAAAATTAAGAAATGAGGTTCAGCCATGGAATTAATAAGGTTGTACGTAGTACTTATTACTTCCATGGGTTCACCATCAAAAAGTATCTTTTTGTAGGTCGATTCTACAACTTTACTATCAAAAAGTAATAAGTAGGAGATATAGCATTTTAGACTTTACTGCATACAGTATGGTAAAGGCCAAGGTACGCCGGATGCGTATGCAGCACACGGTAACGTAGACACGCGCGTCTCTGCGCCGCGCCGCGTAGAGACGCGCGTGGACGTCACGCAAGCGGTGTGCCATGTCTCATACAGTTCCATACATTACAACATAATGGTACGTCGACGTGCACACCTACGTCTACGCATACGCAGCCGGTGTGCTGTGGCCTTAAAATATGATTTATGCTAGACTGTGCTGGTACTGAACCATAGCTTTGGGTGCGGACGAGGCATGGATTAAAAAGGTACAAACATTTTATATATGAAGTAGCCGTGCACTACCCGTGCCTCGGGACGAATTGAGGCGCGGGCGGCGCTGAACTGGAACTACTTCATTTTAAATTCGTGCCTCGTAAGCACCTGTTTATGCCACGGCTCAGACCCAGCCCGGTCGCATAAATCATGAAAGCTATCATCTTAATTACAACAAAATTCAATACTTTGTGATCCTAATTGTTTTCCTCTACTTGCAGTTTGTAAATAGTTGATTTAAGTATTTATTTTCTTAGCGAAATATGCCCCTAGAATACTTTTTTGAATCACTAAATTTAATCCACACCAGTTTTCATGAAGACTAATTTTAGGTAGATTTTTCTAATATTAGACATAAAACTGCACAACAGAATATAAAAAGACCACCTAAAACTAAGTTGAGTAACTAAGCTAATTTTAGTGCTGTCTGACTAAGATTTAGTTTAGTGCTGTCATTTTAGTCGATTCTCAATAGCATAAACTGTACAAGAGAATAGGAAAAGACCACCTAAAACTAAGTTGAGTAACTAAGCTAATTTTAGTGCAGTCAGATTAGGATTTAGTTTAGTTCAGTCATTTTAATCGATGTCTGAATAGCAAAACGTCATTTTGACGCAACTAAAACTAAATTTAGTTTAGTTTAGTCTAGTTTGTGCCAACAGAATTGACACCATTGTAGTTTCGGATTTAGTATGAATGACGGATTTAGTTTAGGATTTAGTGGGAATGGTAATTTTTCGCACATTTTCTTTAATATAATTTAAACTAAGTATTTTATAACTATCAAAAAATACATAATTTCTTGTAACAAGTTTTTTCATTTGATATGTCACATTTGACATAATTTTCTTTAATTTTATTGTTTCCCCCCAAATCAAAATTTGCGCTATATGTATATTGCGCAATGCAGTTTGATTCTTACTAGGGTATATTGATAAATTGATTAATACGGGGTAAAAATGTAGGTATGTAAACCAAAACTATAAAATAGCTAAAGAGAGTATTTTTATGATGATTATAGGCTGGCCAATTTTACTGGATACGCATAACAAATATAATGCGATAAATATAACGTAATGTTCGTTCACTAATTTTTGAGTGCGTCTTATTTCAACCCAATGAAGGTCAACCCATTTAGGTATTTTTAATTAACTTTACCGTGCAAGGGAAAGCTGCGTGCATTGCTGCACTTGTGACTTGCATTACATTCATTATAGCAAATTGGAACGGCAATAGGCAGGCCACATAGCTCACAGAACCGACCTGGGGAAAAAAAAGGTTCTTGAATAGTGACCGGAAAACGCAGTAAAGGACAAACCGATGGACCGACATTTTAAAGATCGCAGGAAGTCAGAGGATGGAGGCGGTTCAAGATCATTATTCATACATTGTATGGGGAAGGCCTATATCTAGCAGTCGACGTCTATCTGATGATGATGAAATGAAATGAAATGAAATGAAATGAAATTGTTTATTGTCCAAAGTATGAGCTACAAAACATTTTTAGTTTGTTTAAACTAAAAGAGCGCCACAAATACAACGACTCGTCAAACACTCGTTTACATATTAGATTAGGTATATCATAATGTAATAAACCTGGTAAATACTATTAATTTTCATCATTTAAGATAATTCTAATATAAAATAAATTAATAATTTTAAAATTATGGGCTGTAAAAGGGCCACGTCGTAAAGAATATATATAAAGTCAAGTTAAAACTAACTGGGATACAAACTATAGATAAATTGTCAAAAATAAGTAGGTACTTACAACTAACTCATAATATTTTGTCAATAATTAGTAATGTCTACCGTCAATTTAAAATCTTTATAATTATTATTCAAAAATTCTTTTATATTATATATTGTTTTGCTGACCAGTAATGATTTCACTTGGGTACAGAAAATTGGATAACTGTCTATAGATTTAATATTTTCTGGCAATTTGTTATAAAGATGTTAATGATGATTGATGTATATGCATTTGTTTTCTGCTTATTATTAGACGACCTCTGCGGCGCGGCGGGCGAAGGTTCGCCTGCGACGCAGGAGGTTGCGGGTTCGATTCCCGCCTCAGAACAAATATTTGTACGATCTGCAGATATTTGTTCAGGGTGTTCTGGGTATTTTTCTATGTATAATAAAATATATCTATCTATGTTATGTATTGTATTAAGTATATCAGTTATAGTACCCATAATACAAGCTCTGCTTAGCGTGGGGCTAGATAATGTTGTGTGAAATGTCCAGCATTTTTTTTTTCAACCCATCCCACCCGATGTGAGCTACGTGGTATCCCATAGCATTAATTACCCAGCATTTCATCATACGGTCACTGATCTAAAGAAGGGTGTCCAAGAAAGAACAGTGATACGATAAACAAACAATCTACTGATTGTTAGCTACTGCTAAGCCTCGATAAAGAGAAAATTAAATTTCGTACGTGTTGTAAAAAACGAGACGGCTATTACTTAAGCAATTGACTGATAAGCGTAAATTACGAGACGAAGACGTGTGGTATGCTGACATGCGTCCTCTTGCTGGGCTTGGTAGCCCCCGCGCGCACCGCATTGGAGGGATTCATCTTCGGGGGCGAATTGGCAGACATAAACAAGCATGCCCACTCTGCCTTCCTTCAAATAGTCTGCGTCACAGATGACGCTGAAAAACCTCGAAGCTGGATCTGCTGCGCCTCCATCTTGAATCAGAAGATCCTTCTCACAGCTGGACACTGTCTATACGGCTGTACCCCTTTAAGCCGTGTCAAGATAAACCTTGGAGATGAGCACAAAGACAGAGGCCAAATTAATTCAATGCACAGTTTCATGATCCATGAGGAGTATAATCCACAGAAGAATAAAAATGACATATGTCTTGTAAAAGTAAGAAAACCAATCACGTTAGGCAAGACCGTTCGTCGAGTGGCATTGATGAGAAAGCCTCCGTATAACGAATGGGGTATGGTTGCGGGATGGGGTTTGATAAATGTAAGTAACATGAGGTAACTTAATTACTTTAGTAGAAGAAAGCCTGGTAATACTTAGTTTGACTAGTAAAAGGGTGTGGTTTAGTTAATCCATGCAAAGTCAAAAGATCATATCATGCCGCTTCTCTGAAGCCGCGTCAGGACGCGTTACAATCGCGTTGATTTACTTATTTAATTAACTGATCAAACAACAATTACATTGATTATAAATAAAATAGCACTAATCTGATAAATCACAATGTTAAATCATATAGTATCACAAAAATAATAATAAGATGAGTTAAAACAAGCAAATAAGTACAATAATAAGAAATCATAAAAAAAATAACACACATACAAAAATATCAAGAAAATCAACTGTAGCTTATATTTCATTGGTATATATTTCTTCGTAGTATACAACATCAGACTTCTTCACGGCTTGAATAAACGAATTTCTACAAAAAGTTTTATAAAAATTAAACATTTATTAAATAAAAAATAATAAACAAAATATGAGTTTGGGGAGTTTTTTGGTTTTTCTAAGTGACCCTATTTCATTGTACGCTGGTTTATTTAGGACAAACACAACAACAATTACAAAAGATTTAATAATTTATTTTTTTAAATAGGAAAACGAGCAATTTCGTCCCGGGCTACTGAGGTTTGTGAAGCAAAAAGTATTGAATTCTGATGAGTGCTTGAGAGTCCTCGGGTATCTGGAGGAGGGCAATCTGTGCGTTGATGCTGGAAAGAAAAGAGGGGATTATGCATCACTGTGAGTGCAAACATGACTTTACAACATCGTCTACTAATACTATAATAAAAGGGAAGAGGATTATGGTAGTCTTGGCCTAAGCAAGCTACCGGTGACCTCGCCGCTAAGACGTTATAGGTTCACAAAATGCCGTTAATTAGCTCTAGAATATTTGTTTTTGATATGAGTTCTTATAAATTACAAAAATAAAATAAAAATATCATATTCTTAAGCGTTTTGTCTAGTAAAATTATAAATTCAGTACACAATTTGAATTACATAACTCGATAAAAAAAAAGAAACCTCCTTTTTAACATGGAAATCTAATTTTAGACTAACTTCTGACACGTTTTAATTTTTGGAACATATGGTAACTAACTAAATTATTATATAAATTATAAAGTTATAAATTGGGTTAGTGAATTCATCAACAAAATCTAACAAAACTTTAAAGGGAATTTTTATATCATTATTTTATACACAACAGCACCAAGATATCAGAGCGTGCGCTCGCCTTCTTTAGTTCATACAAAAAATTTCGTTGAACCTTTACGGCCTTATTACAGAACATGGACTAAATCGGAATTTAGTCCAGGCGTACTAGTCTTGGATTAAATATCAACATTAGGCATATGCGACTTTAAATACGAAAGCAGATGGTTTGTTTTCCGAAATCAATTCTCGCGCTACTACGCAAATTTCCAAAGTATCAAACTGACGGATTGTGTCACATCACAATTGAGATGTCGAAATTCTTACCTCTAACAAGCAATCAACTGTCAATTTATAGACCATTGCTAAATTAGGGGGCTGCCTGGTTTTAGAAAACCCAGAGATAGTCCACGCTTATGTAATTTTTGGCATAAGCGCGGACTATCTAGCTTGAAAGTTGCTTCTGGAAAACAAACCATCTGCTTTTGTATTACAGTCGTATATACCATAGGTCGATATTTAAGCCTAGACTGGTATTCCTGGTTTAAATTCAGACTAAGTCCATGTTTTGTAATAACACCCATAGCGTCTTAAGTATACACTTCGTTTTGAGGCTCTGCGGTATATGTGACAAAAATGATACGGGGCGGTAGACAAAATAATGCAAAACACAGTAAGTAATGTATTTTTCACACCACCTGCTCGACAATGTCCAATTACGAATCATGCAACCTCAACGTAAAGTACAGCATTGTCTCTCTAGGGATATAAAGTTGTATGAAACTCCCTAGGGATTAAAGTGATTTGAATTTGGAACGTCAAATTCGTGTGGAGACTCGTGGAAAACTCTATGCTCATATGGCGTTGTAAAGAGGTTTGTTCAAAAATCGAACTGGCCACCATAAGCAGAACTCGAAAAAAAAAAGAAAAAGGTGCGTTTACCTTAGAATAAGGACTAGCGTTTACAAAGACTCTTTTATTTCATATGACATTTTTGTGCTGTAATTTTCAGTAAAAGTTATTGCAATATTCATGTTGATAAAAAATTACAAACGATAGTGATTTTACTCCAAAGTTTATCAAAACAGACGCTTAGAGATAATTGATAATCTACTACCGCAAAAATCAAAACAAGCCCTAGCTTTTTATTGTCTCGCAGAAAGTGTGAAAAGTAGAGTATGCTCCTCTGGAATAAAGCCTGTCTTCGTCTTGGGCAGCTTGAACCCCTCGCTTCACTCAGGACTCTATATAACTCCCTCGCTACACTCGGGAGTTAACTTAGAGTCCCTCGTCACGCTCAGGGTTCAATATGCCGCCCGCGACATAAGACACTGCTTTATTCCCTTAGTGCATAATCTACTATTAATAGCTACTTGTATTTTCAGAGGAGACTCGGGGTCAGCGCTTATAGTCCGCGGCTACATTCAGATGGGTCTTGTTTCCTACAAAGTACCCACAATATCTAAAAATACCGTCGTCTACACTGACGTTGGTTATTTCTACAACTGGATCGTAACCAATGCGAGACAACTATATTGTAACAAATAAAATATTTTTCTTAGAATAAATTAATAATCCAATAATGAAGAATTATCCCTTCTGGTCGTGAGGTTCGATCGCGATGTTCAATTGATTGGACCTCGAGTAACTTAATGTCCTGATGGTTTGGTTAATCGAACAGCGAGAATTCTTGATTCTTAGTAGTTTCATCAATCGTTCGTCGTGGCATTCTAGGGGGAGGCCTATGTCCAGCAGTGACCTTCTACAGGCTGATGATGATGATAATGAGGCTATATAAATAGAATATAGAGACTGGCTGGAATAAATTGCTATAAGCAATAAGACCGCCCTAGATGTGCATTTCTTTTGTTATTTAATTATGTTTTGTATTTTTGTTGTGTGTATAACATGACAACAATAACTGTTGTTACCTAATTACATACAATAAGGAGTACGTATGTTTATGTATATACATAGGTACTTTCAAAGACTTCCGCTCGCTATCCCGCTACATACCGCTGCATTGTCTCCTATATAAGTATGTTCCCTAGGGAACATCCCATTTTGTACAGGAAATTATACAATTACGTGTGATAGAAAGGAAGCTCTTTCTTGGAGTGAAATTTCACTGCTACTTAAGGTAATGAACACTTCAACATTCAACATTCATGCTTTCGCTTTTAGAAATCTTTGAAAACGTTCATTTTCAAATCACATTAATCTTTCCATAACCTTAAGCCCGGGTCTCCTAAGAAGCATCAGTACCGTTATAAGACGAATGTAGATATAGATAGATAGATTAACGCTTTAACCACCAGGAATACATAATAGGATTTATTTAAAATTAGCTGTACAATGGGCGGCCTTATCGTTGAAAGCGATTTCTTCCAGGCATGCTTTAAATGGACAGTAACGAGCGAAGCCGTAACGAAAGCGGAGGGCATAGAGTAAAAATAATAATAACAATAGTTGGTTTGAAATTAAGTTAAATAGTATACGCCCTGATAAAAAAAATAAAAAAAAACATGACTATTCGATATACACTCACAGGAATGTTATATTAGTTAAGGGTGAAATCGGAAAAACACCGACACCTTTCAGAATTAGTAAGTTGAAGTGGCAATGCGCAAGCCATATAGCTCGTAGAACCGACAACCGTTGGGGAAAAAAAAATATAAGTAGCGACCACGAACTGGATGATACAATGTGGGAAGACCCCTAATGAACCATATTTTAAAGGTAGAGGAAGTCAGTGAATGGAGGAGGCTCAAGATCGTACATCATGGCGTTCTATAAGGATCGCCTTTGTCCAGCAGTGGTCTCCGGATAATGATAATGATGAAACTATTAACGTAAGTTGTAATAAAAACGCACCACTATATTGCGTCCGTCATAAAGCGGCCATTGCTATAGAGGACAATCCTTAAGCATCTGTCGCCGTAGCTATCTTCCCAATAAATAACCAGGTTGTAGATTTAGCAGGAATGAATAATAAATAACTCACTATCGAACCTTCCGAGTGCAGGCCTACTTGTTAACAGTTGTTGCCAACAATCGATAGCAGCTGATCGATAGAGGTCTTCGAAAGGTTTAACTCCTATTTGGTTATGGGTACCTGGTAAATTAGGAGAGATTTGCTGTACGTCTGAACATCAGTAGATTTATGTTTCTGGTAAGTAAATTGTGCAACATAACAATCGTGTTTGCATGCATATTCGCACAAAATAGGAATGACACTTCACAAAACAACGCTATACTGCGAACACCCGATCGGACGCACAGTGGGCTGAAAATCGGCTTTCATAGACTTAGGGTTTTTGCAAATTGACATGCATTGCATTTAGACAATTTGCAAGTGCCGGATTATTTACCGGATATCGCTTCTATTAGGTATTACTATAAACAAAAATGACACCCGAGTTAATTCTGCACAAAAAGGAAGGGATTATAATTTCACGTGTTCAATTTTTTACCCGTTACCGTTTACCGCAACGCAAAAGGAGGGTTTATGATTTTAGCAGTCTATCTAACATAGATAACAACCATTGTTCATCAGAGGCCCAATTAACTAACTAAAAAATAGTTAATAGAGTTCGGATCATGTTTCGATCTTGTGTCGATGTCTTAAATGTCAAAAATGGTATTCTCCTGACATAAAATACAACACTGTAATGTGATTATACCGAAATGTGACCGAAACTTGAACGATTCAAAGTTTTTTCGTTAATTTTAGCATAAGTAGATGGAGTCTCTCTTTACTCTTTCCAATTATATATACATATAACTATCCTACTCTAATGGTGGTCACCATGAATTGAAAGTAGACTAAATTGTTATTTATGAAATTCAACTTTCTGTCAATTTACAGTTCAGTCTCGATTCGGTCAACTTTCAGTGTAGTTTTAAAATAACTTAGAGAATTGGGCCTCAGGTCCTTCGTAGCTCCGAAACTACTTGTCACATTTTGATAAACGAGAAATCATAGGAAGCGTCCTGACTTTGAATACGAGATGTCCAACAAGCAACTTCTACGCTAGGTGTTCTACACATTATGCTTTATTTTAGCATAATGTGTAGAACACCTAGCGTAGAAGCGTCATAAATCTTCATTATGAATTAACACAGTGTTCCCTAATGGCGCTTTCTAAATGAATAATATAGAAAGAGACACACGTCTTCTTCCCCAAAGGGGTATGCAGAGCCTATATACCTCTTCACTGTGGGTCGCACAATTGACCAAGAAAGAGACCAAGAAGAGTCGAGAATATATAGACGGGACCAGTGAACTCATCGTCGCTTTTGTTTTCCCACGACTAAGACTAACTCGGTCAACGCTTTCTTTCAGTAACATACTCCTAAATAAGCCAGCATCCAGGACAAATATTATACAATCGAAAATAGTCCAACATGTCCGCATTGTACCGTTAAAAATGTTTTATTGCATTG
Organism: Epirrita christyi; assembly: GCA_951392215.1. Lineage (NCBI taxonomy): Eukaryota > Metazoa > Arthropoda > Insecta > Lepidoptera > Geometridae > Epirrita > Epirrita christyi. The sequence goes on from OX595835.1 coordinate 3,709,862, forward strand.
AGATTTCATCATCATCATCAGCAGCTTGCTGGACGAGGCCTCCCCAATAAAACGTAAGCAGGCGGATTGGTGATCGCAGTATTTGTGTTGATTACTCAGGTAGATGCCGTGGTGATGCAGGCGACTCAGGGATTACACCACTACACAGGATAGGCGACATTAAGAGTTAATAATTGGAAAATGTTGGACTTGTAATATTTATTCTGTGGTTGGACATTTGTATTCTAAGGCTCATTAATAGATTGATCTTGGCTCTGAGAACGATCTTCAGTGTTGAGTGATATGTTGGTGCATCCAACAACATATCGGTAAGTGAAAACTTCCCGTTTAACAAAATGAATGATCTTGAGTGTGTTCCAATTTCAAAATTCTCATACAAAAATGTAACTTTTGGTGTTCTCAGGATCGTTCTCAGAGTTAAGTTCAGACATACGGGTCTAATGTTCAGAGGCCTAAGCATGAACATCTAACGTTATCGAGACGATTGTAAACGGCAAATATTAACCAATCAAATTACAAAGATTTCAAAACACTCTAATGTGATTGGCCAATATTTTACATTGGTGATCGTCTCGATAACGTTACATATTCGTGCTTACCCCACAGACTACAAACGTTCAACAATGGAAAGAGATCAAGTTTAGTATGAAAACATCAAAACTTGCCTGCTTTTCGTGAGATTGCCTTTCTCATTGGTGTACAAAACTCTACGTAAAAAACTGATTATTTCATTCCGAGAGTGAGTTTTAAAAGAGTACTACCAACTTAGAAGTTCGTGCCATAAAAACTTGCGAAAAACTGAGTCAGTTTTTGTTACAGTATCGATTTCTCCCGCACACAAAAAGTAATCGCTTTTAGGCACTAAAAACTTGCAATATAAAGGTGTCGACTTTGTAAATGTTCAAAATAATAAAAAGAAATCGCTACCGGAGGCAAGTGACTCATTTAAACACTGTTAATAATTTGTCACAAGGAAAAAATTACTGTGATTAAGTTTGTGTTACGACATTTAAATTGGAGGTTGTTGGAGAAACATGATAATGTATGTTTTTTATGGCTACTGTTGCTTCATTTTGGAAAATCGCAGAGATAAAATTTATAAACGTACATTGATTCAGCCGGTGCTTTTTCAGTAAACTCCAGCACTGATTTTAAATTGAAAAAAAACGGCTACAATGGCGAAAAACAGTGGTAATTAGCCGTTTTTTCAATTTAAAATGATTCCCAACCACGAAAGTTTCAATTCCAGCAATGATTTTCAGCATGGTTGGATTTTAATCCACCATGGTTTATCATGAAGTGTTGTTTAAAAGTTTTGGGAGGGATCGTTTGCTGGCCAAGGACATAGTACTGGAAACAGAAGGTCTTGTCACTTTTTGTGTGCAAGCATTTTAGTAAGTAAACTTTTCCTGTGAAGTATGGTAGCGATCGGAATAACAGAAATTTATTTTTTTGTTTTGTGATACCCGTGCGAAGCCGGCCCGGCCCGCTAGTCTCACTAATATTATAAATGCGAAAGTTTGCGAGTATCTTTTTTACTCCTTCGCTGATACTGCCGGAGCGATTTGGTTGAAATTTGGAATGGAAATAGCTGACATCCTGAATTAACATATAGGGGCTACCTTTTATCCCGATATTCCCTCCGGATCGAGACTTATGCGGGTGGAACCGCGGGGCGCAGCTAGTTATATATAAAAAGGAAGGTCTAGGTAATGAACTGGTAAAAATAGGTAAAACCGGAAGGTGCCAACTCGCGGATTCAAGCGAGTTTCATACCGCGAGATGACGAATGACTCAATTTACTTACTCAAAACTAGGTACTATTTATTTAAATATGAGCGGGGTTTTGTCACTTTGGTATGTCTCACTTACCTACTGAATTTTATATAAATTTATGATAGTCCTTCCTAGCTGCATCATTATGTAATCATGTATAAAACTAACATGTGGCCTACATTATTAACAAGTCTTACGTACTTAAATTTATGTACTAACACAGATTTTACCGAAAATATATGACGTAGCTGTTTGCTTTCACAAATAAATAAAATAAAATAAAAAAACAACACAGATATGCTTTTCTTCTCAAACCACGTATAGTGTAAGTTTACTCAACTCAAGACTAGATGGCGCCAGTAGGTACTAGATTAGAACGTGCTTTTATACTGTTTTATTTCTTGGTTGGAAAACTCTTGTACGGGGTCCTTGGGATTGGGTTTCTTGCATTTTTATTATTTTCATATGGTTCATGTCTAAGCAGCACATAGTCTGTGAAGTCGAAAATTTCAACTGGCCACCCACAGCTGCCGAGATATACTCTTGACAGAATACAGATATACCTACTTATACAGACAAACAGACAGTCAGAAGGACGGACGGCGTAGCCTTAGTAATAGATTCCCGTTTGTCATCATTTGGGTACAGAACCGTAAAAACTGTAATACATAATAAAGAAAACAACAATTATTATCGTTCGCGAAACATCAAATAATATAAAAATTTAAATATAATATCGTTATTCTTCTTTTGTGTCACTTTTGTTGGTACACAGTACTTCCTTGCCAGAAAGAACCATTGCGGTGAAAGGACGTTCACTCGTTGCTAAAGGCTGTAACGCCCAGCACCAGTGATGCCACTAAGAGACCACGGGAGTACGAAATCGGACCCGTGAATTCTTCCAGTGCCATTGCCTGTGCAAAGTGCGAGTTTTTCATTATTCTTCTATTTTCTCTGTTGTTCGTTTCTTGGCTTCTTTTCTATTAATAATGGTTTCTTCACAACATGTTAATAACTTTAAATGGTATAGTACATACAATTATAAGTACATAATAAATTCTATGTGACCATAATACTATACACTAAACAGCTTAAGCCTTAAACGATAATTTCACTACAGGGCCCAGACAACAGGTTCTTATGAATGAAGCTTGTAAGTAGGTAGTACCTAGATAAATACCTGCCTACTTGCTACCTGTTGGGTAGGCCCAGTGAGTTGACAGAGGATTTAGTAACTTTAAGAAAATGTACATTTTTTTTAATTCTACTGGTTATAACTATAGTAATGACGATAATACAAGTTAAACAAAATTTTTACCTACAGCAGCATCCTTACTCTCTCAGACATACCAAAAATACAAAAATACAAGACATTTTAGCATTCGACGGAACATGTCCACCATCTATGAGGCAGAAAAAAGGATCTTCAAATCAAGTCAAGCCACAGTCGATAGGAATAGATACATACGTGGGTTTTCTCTTATATCTGGCGCGGAAAAAAATACTTTTTACTGAAGATCACGCTTACCTCATTGGCTATTGTTTATTGTCTTATGCTGGCACTTCACTTTGTGTATATTTCCAAATGTTTGCGTTATTTTTCCAAGGTAAAATCAACCATGAGTCTATCGATACATAATGTTGTTTTCCTTGGCAAAATAACACAAACATTTGCGAATATACACAAATCAATTCATAAACAATTTTACCCGTTTTAAATCTCCGGCCGTTTAAATGCCAAAGCTTTTATCGGCGGGCCCTTGTTAATCTAAATGAAATCCAGATAGAGGATCAGAGGCTCGCCGCGGATGCATGGACTAGACTAGATTTATGCATTTTATTACTACCAGAACTGTTACAGAACCGTAGTTAGGTGTAAGTCTTTAGGATCATCAGCTTTTAGGAAGTAGGCAAATTTTTATTCAAACACCATTCAATGAACGATTCAGAAAGTAAGTCTGCATTCTGTACAATCTGTATCTTCAGTAATATTAAGATGCTATACACATAGAAAGAAAGTAAGATCATGTGAATTTTCAATGAATATATTTCGATTTTTTAAATTCATATATCTCTGAAAGTATACCACTTACGACTTTTTATCGCAGAACATTTTTGCTTGTATTTGTATGCCCAATAAAATTGATTGCCATGTGTTTTAACGCTTGCCGCGAAAATGTGTTTTTTTAATGTCAATAATTATAGGTATACCAGGCTTCATACAAAAATATTAGATGCTCTTTGTATTTTATGAAACAAACCTTACCGAGAATTCGAGTCAAATAAATAAATGAATACAAAAAAACAAAAACAAGTATTATATCATCATCGTTATCAACAGCCTTTAGACCACGGCTAGACGAGGCATCCCCCATAGAATGCAATGGAGGAATTTGCCTTAATCAGGCCTTTGCCTTGGCAGGCGGATTGGTAATCACAGTATTGGTGGTAATTACTGTGGTGGATGCTGCTGCCCGGTGCAATTCCTTAGTCGCCTTGTATGACAACCACGTGATGAGACGACGGGGTCTATTCTTAAGCCGTACCAGACTACGATAATTAATTAATATTTTAGCTAATCTTTGTGTAAACTAAAGACACAAAATAAAGTTCTGGAAGTGTAAGAGAGTAATTCGGTTGTTAAATAGAGCTTACTTATCTCCAGGACACGGCCACCGTATTCTCTGTCTTGTAACAGGTTTGCAACAGGCGTAAATTGTGCAATCATGTCTGTCAAACGTTGCTTTTCTCATACAAATGTTACGGTATAACAACCCATAAGGCAGCGTTCCCACTACGCCGGACCGGCAGATCTGCCGGAAACCGGACACCGGACAGAGTGTTCACATTCCATCGGATCCCGGAAGAAATTCAGACAGTCAAGTACTTACCTCAGTTGAATTTGGACCTGCGCGCACAATGGACGACGAAATTGTTGTGTTGTGGTGGTATCTTAATAGAAGGCAAAATAGAAGAAAACATTGGGTACACCCTATTTTACGGAAAATGCGAGCCGAATGACGTGAGTGGAACACGGGCGGGGCGAGGGGAGCACGAGCGGGGTGAGCGGGGGGACAGATACCGGCACAAACTCGTTCACATTACTCCGGGCCCGGTCGTTCTACCGGCAATTCGTAGTGACAAAACGCTCGGTAAAAATGCCGGGCTCGGCAAAAATGCCGGACCCGGGATAATGTGAATAGCTTCATATAAATTGTACAGCCACTAGCCCTTCCGGCAGATTTACCGGCGCGGCAGATCTGCCGGTCCGGCGTAGTGGGAACGCTTATGGGTTATGGAAGGGTTTATGTTTTTCAAATTCAGTCTTGACTCCGAGCCTGCACTATGAGCAGTCGCGTTTGCATATAGCTTTTCAATGGACTGCACGATATACAGTCAATAAAATATAGGCTACTAAGCAATATTAGCTTTTACTGTTCTATTATATTATATTTTCACGACCGTTCATATTTTATCAGGCAGTGAAACAATCCGAGTTATCTAAAATCCATAATTGGGCTCTATATAAGTAGTTATTTAATAACATACCTCCGCTTCCGCCGACAACATCGCGCTGAAACTGCGATCAATCGCAATGCAAATAGAAGAGAGATTGGTATAGAAGATTAATTTACGAACAGGATTGAACAGCGAACATTTGATTGGGAGATATTCAGTTGATTTGTTAAAATTTTATAGCTAAGTGGTAGGTTTAATAAAGAATTCAAAATAATCGTGGCTTGGTATCCTTTACGACTATACACCACGTACTTTACTAATTCTCCTGCTGCCGTTTCGTTGACCATTTAGAGGTCCGTGGTCGCGGTCGGTGCTCATGTGGAAGGACCTCTAAATGGTCAACGAAACGTCAGAAGGAGAATAGTAAAGTACGTGGTGTATAGTCGTAATTTTTATAAAAGTGGTAGGTTGGTTACGGCTTCAAAATGGGTCTTGAAATAAATTTAATATCAAACCAACCTACTACATTATTTTGACAATTATTTTGAATAATCGTGATAAAAATTTACAAGCCTTCCATAAAGTGCCTTTGATCATGTTCAAAAAACCAGAGAACTCATTATTCCGTTTGTAAGCTGCTAAATGGATCGTTTTTCATTACAAGTGCTAAAATTAAACGAGACATCGGTTGTCGATAAAACGACTAGTTTTAATCTAATTAGAACCAGCAGCGATTAGCCATTTAGTTCATTCAAAAACTTGTTCTGAGTCAGTCTCAAATAAACGTTCAAAAGCAATGAGGGAGAGCTATAACAACACGAATCTCACACTTCCAATACATCGGTAATTACAACTGTAAATTAACAACCACCGATTCGAATTGGCTCCATGGGAAACGTAGGTTCGATTCCCATGGGACTGAGCCGAATGCTTTGCAACTAGCAGTCATGTTTAGATTTAATGCTCTAGAAAGACGCACGAACACGACCGCGAGTCTGCATCTCGACTCATCTCTTTTACGTTTCTATTGCAAGTTCACAAAGGACCATTTGATGATGGGCTCAAATATACCATCTTCAGTATGCCAAGCTTCTATTTATTTAACATCCAACAGTCACTTCTGTAGTCCTGATCCCACACTAGGATTACCTGTGTCGCGGATATCAGGAACTACGAGTACCATGGTACCACAACACCCAGACCCGGAACAAATATTAACAGATCATGCAAACATTTGCCCAGCAGCGGGAATCGATCTCTCTTGCTTCTCAGCCGGTAAGTAAATAAATAAAAAACAATACGTGGCTGTAAGTTATAAGATCTATTTTGTTTTTCCGATTGGTATAGTTTACTGTCAATGCAGTGTCGATAGAATGTAAACACTATTTATTAGACTATCTATATTGTTGTCTTGTTGTCTAATCATCATCATTAAAATTATCAGCCATTAAACGTCCACTATTGGACGAGGCTTCCCCCATAGAACGCAATGGGGGTGATTTGCCATAATCACCAAGGCGAGTGGATTTGTGATCGCGGGAGGATGCTGCTGCCCATCCTGTGGTGTAATCTCTTAGTTGGCTTTTACTCCACGGGAGGAGACAGAGGATTCTATTTGTAGGCCGGACACACCACGGTACCTATGTCTTTTTGTATCGTTAATTCTTAGTTAACTAAAAGTATCTTTAAGAATATGACAGTGCAGATTGTTGAGTCTGAAATTGAGTGTTTCCTCAAGTGCGCCTTTGAAGTACGTTCTATCGAAACGCAAACTGAAGCAGTCAAATATGCACGTCGAGACTAGCTAGTACCTAACCACCTATGGAAAACAGAATAGTATGTCGATTCGAACGGCAATAACTAAGTGTAAATTTGCATTGTCTACGTCTCTTATAAATACGATCTATCATTAATCAATAAAATTTATCTTAGAGATAACGAACGGCGATAAATCTAGAGGATATCAGGGACTTATTTATCTCACGTCAAACCATTTATAAGTTATACCTAAATACAATATGCAGATTGCAAATTGAAATGGTTCTACTTTAAACTTTTTACAGCATCCTAAATAACATGCCGTGTATGTACACATAAAGAATAGGTAATAGGTAGCTATTACCATAACAGAATATTGGTAATTAGGTTTATTGACAGGTATTACAAATATTAAATACATTTTTTGTAACGTTATTTATAAAAAGCAGCTGATAATAAGAATACAAAAACAACAAAAGATACCTATACAAAATTGAATAAATACAAAATTCAAACAGTTGAGATATATAAAAACCGTTGCAAACTATCTAAATATTCAACTGAACTGATTCAAATTATTACCAGAAGAAAGTGTCCTGAAGACGCAGCCATGTTGCGTAACTGTCAAGTTTCGATGACAATAATATTAATATGGTAACAGCGTGCTTGATGACAGTGACGTAAGGTGGACAACGGAACTAAACTCGGACTGGTTAGGTTCATTTTGATCAGCTCATATTTCTCTGTTCAGGAAAATATAATTTAAAACAAAAAAGCTTTTGAATCGGTATTAATTATGTTCTTTACTCCATAATATTTTATATATTTTGTTTTATGCATCTGAATAGAGAATGTGTGCCATGTGTTCATCTATCAAAGTTTAAAATTCAAGTCGATATATAACTGTCTACCGAGTGTGTTAGTCTCATGTTATAAATCACACATTCATGTGTCAATCATAAGAACCAGTAGCAAACATTCCAAAATATTTTTTGTATGGTACAAGAGTGACCCTCAATGTAAAGCGGTAACTATTTGCCAATTGGGTATTCTACATAGCCAATGAACTATAACCCCGAACCGAGTTTCCAATTTTTTTTTAAATTACATGAAATTATAGAGTTAACTAAATATGTATTCACGATTCCCTTTAAACTGTTCTTTCTAGTATCATCTAAACTTTTGAAGTCTGGGGTCATCTCTATATTACGGCCGAAATATGATGGCGCTGCTTCCCTGATTTTACCAGTTTCTGTTTATCAACTCCATAATTCTAATTAGTGTTTCTTTAATTCGAAAATGCGTAATTGTAATTTCAAACACCACATAACCTGTGCATTTCTCTTGAGCAAGAAATCGTACAAAGAAAAAAGCTCTACAAAAACTTTATAGCTTTTCCAAATCTACGTAGGTAAGTAAAGCAAAGATTTTGTCCTTATTACCGGTTTTTGTTTTTACTACTTCGCCTGGGTTTTGCGTTATGATTTGTTTCTTAGAACAAGCGACCCAAAAACCTTATGAAGAGTACAAATGTAGAAATACAAATTGGCAAGACAGTATATATATGTGTTGACATATCAGGAAACTGTTCATAGTAACCATATTTTACTTCACCACAACAGCCGTTGCTATAGTAGTTAAATTGTTAACGTAATAAATCAACTGCATTATGTTTTCCTAGGAGCTGTATTCGTGTGGCAACTAAGTCCTACTTGACTATTTCCTTGAAATTTGTGACAACCGTAAACAGGAAGATTTGATATACCTTCCTATATAGCCAACATCAGCATAGCCTTGTATCTGCTTTCATTACACGTACTCGACAAATTCGTAGAACAACCAATGCTACCGACATATAGCTCTCAGAACAAGCTAGTTGAAGTGGGCAATGGGCAGACAAATTAGCACACAGAACCGAAAACCGCTTTGGGATAAAAAGTTCTCGAGTGTTGACCACAAACTGAATGACACAGCTCACTTGATGGATATTACATTGAAACGGTCGCACGTCGGTGGATGGATGCAGGTTAAAACGTCGTGGCATTCCTTGGAGAAGCCTGCCCAGCAGTGGATTTCCGATCCGTCTGGTGATGATATAATATTTCAGCTGTGAACATGACAGAATGCGTGTCTGAGTGATAATAGTTGTTGAAGTGTCGGGGGACGTGTGAGGTGTGATGAGCTTGCAGCTATTAAGCTATATAAAGGTTATTGGACGTATGAAAGAAACAATAACGCTGCTTTTTAGCCCTATTGATTCAAAATAACTTCTTACTGCTTCCTAGTCTCCTGGTAGCTTAAGAAAGATATTCCAATATCTTTCTTAAACTACTAACTACTCTTTGAAATATCGCAGACTTATTATTATTAAATTATTATATGATATTATTATTTTTATCTTAATATTATTATTATTACATTGCTTCATTACCAAGACCGTCACCGGCTAAGTTAGTAATTTGAAAACTGCTTAAAAATCGAATGGATCTATTAGTAGCATCAAAGTTCACCGAATCTTGATAGTTTCGGTGAACTTTGTTCATCCGTAGGATGGAGAGAGACATCAGTCTCTCTCCATCCTACGGATGAACATGAGTGAAATGTCTTTTTAGAGGTCATTTACCATTGCTGTTTATTATAGCATCAGATCAATAATAACTTATATCCATTGACATTCAATCAATACAACTACCGACTGGTAATCGTATTAATTATTTAATTAGTACAATAAATAACATAAAAAGCAATACAGAAGCTGTAACGATGAGTAATAATATGCACCGGACGCGCAAATAAATGGTCCGACCGGCGCGGCCTCAATGTTAACGCTAATCTGACGGCTACCGGGTTTGGCAAAATATAAGCTTAAAAAAATACGGTTCTCTTATTCGTGGTGTAGAAAGAGCGTCATTTATTTGTCTTATAAATTCAGATGGAGTATTTTCTATAATTATTGATATTGCATCGTGTTAAGCCTACAATTTCAATACATGTGTGAACAAATAAGTATTTCCTGATCTTATGAAGCATAGTAAATTAATTTGAGTGCTTCTTAACTCAACCCAATGAAGGTCAACCCATTTAGGTATTTATATCGACTCAACCCATTGCACTGCGCTTGGCGGACGGATTGGTGATCGCAGTATTGGTGTTGAGTACTCAGGTGGATGCCGCTGCCCATCCCCTGGTGTAATCTCATAGTTGGCTTTTACGACATCCACGGCAGGAGACGATACTACGATATTCATAGGCCGAACCCACCACGGCAAGGAAACTTAACACATACAATATTTTAAAATCATATTATGAAGATATAAATGAGTGTTATGTACCTAACCTAAGTTTATTTTAAGTATATTCCTCCAAAGTTTAACATGAAAAAATACCTTTTTACATATTATTTATAAGAGCAAATTAGTAGTCCCTAGCTTAAGGCACTGGTCCCACCGCCGGCGACGAGCGATAAACGAGTAGAACTTAGTACGAAGAATGAGTAGCCCAGCGATGAACTATAAATATAATCTCTCCCTTTTATTTACACGGGAGCGATTATCTTTTGTTCGTTTCTTGGGCGAGAAAATCGCCGATAGCTCATCGCTTACTCGCCGGGGTGAAACCAGTGCCTAAGACATATCTACAAGCTTGATCCCTTCCAATCGCATAAAATATTTGTTTAAGTCAAATTCGATTCGTAAAATACTGGCAATGACGCTGAGCTCGAAAGCCTCTTTAACCCCGAAATACGTTTACAAAGTGACAGGAAGGTGGGCGTCCCAAAGGCTGCGGATGGGACAGCCCATAACTAATTATATTCCCGACAACGCAACGGGGGATCGGCTACCGTCCTACGCGACTACACCGGTTGTTGTCCTCTTTGGCACATTAGTAAAACAACGCAGTATACTAAGTTTGACCGACTATAACAGCGATAAGAAGATCCTTTTTTACTTTGATACCTAAGTTAATTATACCTTTTGGAAAGATTGTTCAAATATTTTTCACTATAATACAGAAAGAATTTAAACTTTTTATTGCTCGCGTCTCCGCCCGCGTGGAACCTCTATTGTAAATTATAGCCCATATGTTATTCTGATGTATATAAGCTACAATACTGTAAAATTTCATCAAAATCTATTCAGTAGTTTTTGCTTAAAAAAGTAACAAACATCCATCTATCTATCCTCACAATTTTTACATTTATAATATTAATTTAGTGGAATTAGACAACAACAGTTTGATAAACAAAGCGTGAGATAAACATAGCGTGAGATAAACATAAAAATTTACTCAAATAACAAGTACTTAGAAAATTTTTAATATAAAGATAAGTTATTTTCTTTCTTCGTATTAGATACCTTCAGCCTATTGATTATATATATATATATATATATATGTGTGTGTGTGTGTATATATATATATATATATATATATATGTCTTTGTCACAAACATTCGAAATATACAGAGATCATTTAGGTTGTAGAGTGACGCGTTGATTCACCATTCTCAAAGTAAGTCTTATCACCGTAACCAAAATGAAAAAAAAACATAAGTTAATTTCAACAATTTCTAAAGAGTTCATAGCATCTCATGTTAAAATCCGTTACGTTTATTCAAACCTGTATAAGGCAAGGCCTACAAGCACTTAGCCAGGTGTGCGGATCTGTGAACACAGGGGGCAAGACATGGGCAAAAGGATCTGTAGCCATTCATAACATGGCTTTATGCTTGCTAACCGTCTGACATTTAATGGTTATGGGCCCTGATTGAAAAGTATTGCGCGGCAAACGGTAACGGGAGTGTACACTAGGCTTAATACCGGAGTTCTAATGGGATTTAAAGGACCATGATTGGTGGATCAACATGACTGATTTAACTTCGATTTGTGTGTAGTGTAGTGATTTAAGTAGAACTGCTTACCTGAAATGATAGTTTTTTTTATAAAACATTTAAAAGATATACCTTCAATTCATAATATTATTGTGTAGTTGTATTTATTACTGTGTTACTGTGTACTTATAATTTTGTAGTTTCAAATAAACAAATTGAAATTGAAATTCAGTAATATTTCAAAAAGTTACATATCATAACTTAGCATCAAATTATGAAAAAGAGAAAACATTCAAAGCAGTTTCCGCCTGTCTTAAAACATAATCTGCCACTGACACTCCTTTATACCCCTTTATAAGTTGCGATATCCACCCACGTGCGTCGTGCTTTTAACCAAATGAGCAGCGTATCTCGACAATGTGACGGTTTAAAATCATTCAATATAAATTATTGCATAATACCCGCATAAATATAAAAAATGTACCTACAAAAAGCGCAGACTTTTTTGATCTTAATTGAAAAATGGAAGGTTAATCTTAGCCAGTTTTTGATTGGTTGAATGCAATGTGCCCTACTTCAGCAAAAGTTCTTATTTATAATTAAGTAGACGCAAAGACTTGAACGAGTATTTCGTGCATCTAAAAACAATGTTCATAAAATAGCGGTAAATGATATTTTCGGCCTAATGTCATCGAATTAATTTAGGCATATCAAATCAAAACTGTCAATTTCCATATTTCATAAATGTAATTAATTTTATGTCACATTATAGTTGACGGCCTTTTCTCCGCTATGTTACAAGACGGCAGTTAAATATTTATATTTTCTGCAGCTTTTATGAAGAGCTTTGTTCTGAATTCAAGATCAAAGTCTTTACTAGCCCAAGGGTGCATTTTTATAAAAGCACAATTACCCGATTAATTACATCGATTTCCAAATGTTATTTTTTTTAAACTCATTTCTAACTAAACTTCTCATGCTATGGGTACTAACACAAATACCTCCTGTTGATCTCTGTTGGCTTTGCGGCCATTTTGCTGACATTTATACACTCAATGACATTAAAAAATTCACACTCGCATGCCCAAGGGCCGTAAAGTAGCTAAATGTATGCAGGAGGAGTCAGTGATGCGCTTTGTTTATTTAAATGGGCTGTAATACCGTTCTTGTAAGGGCAAGATAGCAGGAGAGGCTATTCAAATATAAGTTTATTGGGTCAGAGATTACAGGAACAAGCCTACAAGCTCTACAACGTGTCTTATGGTAAAGAGCTTACAATGTTTCTTATGGTAATGAGGACATGTATTAGCTCTTAAATGAGTACAATTAGTACCTGTAGTCAGTTGCTTATTATGTTTTATAAGCAGTGCTTTCGTTGTAAGATATTATGTATGTAGAGTATGAGATGAGCTCTTTTTAGTTTTACTAAAATCGGAAAAACTGACCTATGGAATCACTTCGGTGTCTCCGTCTGACAAGCGATTTCTGGCGATTTTTTTTTTTGGGAATAGGCATTTAATACCTAAAGTAGGATTCCGGCTCCGACTTATAAGATACTAGCATTTGATCGCGGCTCCACGCGCGTAGAACCTCTATTATAAATTATAGCTTAGATGTTATTCTGAGGTTTATGCTATCATACTGTAAATTTTCATCAAAATCCGTTAAGTCGTTTTTGAAAGAGTAACAAACATCCATCCATCTATCTATCCATCCATCTATCTATCCATCCATCTATCTATCCATCCATCAATCCTCACAAACTTTTACATTTATAATATTAGTAGGTGTTTTATATATACATAGTTATATTATGAATAAATTAAAAAAAAAATAATAGACCTTTTTACGAAAATTGGTAAATGTTACCATGTTTGTATACTTCTATCTGCACGAATTAAACTAATGTTTAGAGCAGTTAAGAGTGTTGCACTTTCCAAACAGTTGAGTCGTGGCTATAAACACCGGCTTAAAGCGTGACTTCGGGTTACTTTGGTTATACAGTGATAACCGTGGGATACTCTTAATAAATGGTTATTTGAACCTAAGTAAATACCTACAAGCCGTTTAGAATGTCTATAGAAAAAGTATGTATGTCTGTCATTTGAGACACTTTCATGAATGCTTACGTTACTAAAGGGGCCAGCGGAGGATAAAATGCCCATCAATGCAAACGCAATACCAAAATCATTTTTAATTCAAACATATTTCCACTATATTATGCTATTGTATTGTGTTTGTGTTAGCCATGGTGTATCCAGCTTAAGAATAGACCACTCCGACTCCTCCCGTGGATGTCGTAAAAGTCAACTAAGGTATTACACCAGGGGACAGGCAGCAGCATCCACCTGAGTAATAAAAACCAATACTACCATCACCAATCCGCCTGCCAAGCGTGATGATTATGGAAAATCTCCCATTGCAAACTATGAGGAGGAGGCTTCGTTCAACAGTGGCCGTCTAAAGGCTGATGGAAGATTGTGATAAAACTGAATATTAAAGTACAAACAAACGAAAAAGCCCTGTTCATCCGTGTTCTAAGCAATTTGTAAACACAAAACTTAAACAAATGTTTTATAAGGTCGGGTCCATAAAGCAGAAACAGGTTCTACTGGTAGAGCAGGTTGAATTGGTATTCATAGAGCAAGCCAATGTCCGCACTCCAGTGACATAATATACCCGAACAGATTTATTGGCCCTGAGCTATTATCGATATTACTATATGTATATCTAAGTAGAATGTCATAACAAATAACACCCAACAGTCCTGATCCCTCACTAGGATTCCCTGAGGCGTGGGTATCAGGGACTATGAGTACCATTATACCACTACACCCGGAACAAATTTTCGCAGACCCGAAGCGGGAATCGATCCCTCTCATCTCAGCCTGCTACTCACCCGCTGCACCATGGAGTTGCAATAATATCTTCTAGCATATTTACACCAATTAAAACACAAAAGCAACTTAATACATACAATAAATTTAATGCAACATAAATGTCGGAAATGTCAATGAGATAAGTTAAAAAAAGGTAGATGAGACGTAAATGCTTATTTATGAGCAATTTATATAAGTGGCCAGTAATTCATGATTATAACTAAATACAGAAATATCCATGTTATGCTTTTAAGACGACACGACCCCCTCCAGCCGCCCACTAGATATAACCAAGCAGAAGAACTCCACAGAATCACACCATTGATTTGAATCTAAAGCTAAAAAGTTAAGAAAACTAACGTCGTCCATTACTTTAACCGGGTTCAACACTCGTAACACCTTAATGGCCCGTCTGCCGAGATGTAATATAATAAATCATAAAATGCGGTGCCATTTTGTGCTCCTGCCTCTAATCGTCAAGTATAAAACATCTTGACGGACATCCTCTAACGTAGAGCTACGAAACAATAGTAGCTATTCATAAAATGACAAGGCTCTAATTTATAGACTAGACTAAAGTATGCGGAAGTCTGAAATTAACTGTTACTGAATAATGGCAATTTATTTATGAAATATTACTGTAATTGTTAACCCTAGAATTTGATCAATAGCTATAAGTGTAGTGTACAAGTGTGTTTTGTTAGTACTAGAACTTCTTGTGAAAGAGTTCGTCCGAGGAAGTACTACCACCGTACCTATTTCTGCCGCCAAGCAGTAGTGTTCGCATTGCTGTGTTTCGGTTTGAAGGGTACGGGTGCCGGTGAAATTACAGGCACATGAGACTTTTCATCTTTATGTCTCACGGTCGGCAGCGCGCGTGTGATGCCTTTGGTGTTGCAGGCGTCCATAGGCTACGGTAATTGCTTTCCATAATGGTGGGCCGTATGCTTGTATGCTTGCCAAGTAGTATAAAAAAAAGTGTAGAAATTAAAAGGAAAGACTTAAAAGAAAGAGCAGTCAAAGGATCTTACTTTTGGTAAGTAGGACATAGCTTTCACGACCCATAAAACACAAAGGTAGGCAGGGGCATCTATAATACTACTTGGCAAGCAAACAAGCATACGGTCCACCTGATGGAAAGCATTTACCGTAGCCTATGAACGCCTGCAACACCAGAGGCATCACACGCGCGCTGCCGACCCTAAGACAAAGATGAAATGTCTTTGGAACCCCTTTGCTTTAAACGTAAGTACAAATGGTACGGAAAATACTTACCTTAACCTGTTTTTATCTTTGCAATAAAATACTCACACTCAAGCTAAAACAAGTTACATACATCACACGCCAGTACTTATATATCACCGAAATTGACAAAAATTCAGCACATTTATGTACCGTTCATTAGTGCCACAATTAAAGTTACAACCACCATTTTGTGTTATAAAAAGCGTATATCGAAGTGTACGTTATCATGTTAATGGTGTCAACGTTTTGTAATAACTATAAATTTTGCCAAAAAGCGGATTAAAAGGAAATACAAACATGGTGGTATTGAGCAGTTGAGCAGGTTTCAAATCTATATGCGCAGCTAATTGGAAGTGAGTGTGGTCATGCGTAAGATGAGACTTTTAATCTAAATGGAGAGTTCAAAAACCTGAGTAAGCATATGTGCCTGAAGACTTTTAGTAAGTATCTTGATTTTATAGGATCTACACTACAGCATCAATGCAATACTTCCAAAATAATATACAACCTAATAAGCCCCCGTATAAGCCTAAGCGGGGGAGGGGGGGGGGGGGTATTTCACACGTCATAGTGAAAAATTTTGCGTCGTAAAATTTCCTAAGCCTATAATAGCTGTTTTTTAGATAAAATAATAGAACTGGCACCAATTAATGAAGTGCCTATTATTGAGGTGGCTCAGTGAGTGAATTCTGTTTTTTTTTAATGATCGGATTATAATTGTACATTATTTGTGTATGATTACGAGATGAAAATTATGAATGGCAAAAAAAGTATTTTTCGTATTATCACGACGTAGGTTTTTTGGGTGCGACGGGATAGGACCCTCCTACTACGTATGTGTTTGTGTGCGTAACACCTGGATATGCAAATAGTAAACAAACACTTAGGGTTGCGCAAATTTTTAAAATAATAATTTTACTTTTGTATGGGAATACAAAAGTAAAAAATAAAAGTGCTAAGCGGTAACATATGATAATGGATGGTCTCTTAGGTATAGGGCTATAAATGGGGTATTACGATACACGTGTAGGCATAAAAAAACCCGACCTGTTAACATGTCTATTTATGTAGGTATAAGTACGTCAGCCTGTCAAAAAAATCTTTAAAGTCAAGCATAGCCATCGAATTAAGACATTGAAAAGATGAACTGTCTCATACATGTATCAGGTCCATAAATACGAATCAGCCTGTTTAAAAGGTGTGATGAATATTGCCGCATCCATCTTGCTCTATCATTAGCCACTCAATGTCCGGCGACCGGTTTTGCGAAAATACACGGACAGCGCATGAGTCACCGGCTCTAAGTAGGTACTTACCTACTAGAGTTTGGACAAATAAATTACCTACCTTTTTATTGCTGACAGCATTCAACTACTAATAGACTTGGCAACATGTAAGTAACTACTTACAAGCTATGACTAGGTACTTGAGTATGTACCTATGTAGGAAGGCGTTGAAGATTTGTCTAGCTTAGTTTTTGCTAAATATAGACTAGCTGTAAAATACTATTATTTAAGTTTCAACTACTTTATTTATTTATATTGTTGAACAGCACTTACTTTATATTTAATTAGATTATTTATATATAAACTTTGCCTGTGAGAAATTACACTCTAGCTAGACCTTGTTCATTCCAACGAAAAACGCTATTAAGGTCTGTTATTATTTCTGCTGCTGAGTAAAACCGGAACAAAGGCACATTAATAAAATAGGTACCTACTTCAAATAAAGTCTCGTATTTTCTCAAAACTAAAGAAATAATTAAAATAAATGACGGTGTCAGACCGGGCGCAGACATTTTTCACAGAGTTGTCTCGCATTCGTTTCCCTCCCGGATGCCAAACTCGTCTCTTTTAGGGGTCCGTTACTAAAGTAATGTTTTTGCAAACTGGTCTGATAGTCAATTCCCGAAATGGAGTAGGGATATCTCGTTCCATATAAAATAATAAATAAATGCTGGACATTTCACACAACATTATTAGCCCCAAGCTAAGCAGAGCTTGTGTGATGGGTACTTATACATAACTGATTATACTTAATACAATACATTACATATATAGATATTTTTTATCATACATAGAAAATACCCAGAACACCCTGAACAAACATCTGCAGATCGTACAAATATTTGTTCAGAGGCGGGAATCGAACCCGCAACCTCTTGCGTCGCAGGCGAACCTTCGCCCGCCGCGACACAGAGGTCGTCAATAAGTAATAAAGTAATAAGTGATTGTACCGGATGATAGAGGTTAATTTATCTTATTTATTTAGTGTAATAAAGTGGCCGTCATCGTCTAACTTTGCACCAAAATCAAAATCTATATTTATTTATTCCATAGTATTTTTAAAATCACTTTGACATATATATGTATATATGTATACCTAAATCTGTTTATTTACTAGACTCCTGGAAGAGACTAAACACCCACAACACAGGGAATCCTAGTGTGGGGGTTAGTAAATTACCTACTTACTTATGTATAAGTACCTTCTGTTCTGGTTTAAAAATTTTGTTTATAGTGAGTACCTAGGGTACTTACAATAATATTAAGGTACCTATAACTTATTTACATGATTAAGTGTATGGATTCAATGTTTTTTGGAAACAAATAAATGATTTGTAATTTGTAATTTGTAATTTGTATATATTTTTTTGTATAAAATGTAGTTTGCGTTCAAATTTGTTTGAACTGTGTTAGAGCAAATTCTGTCCTAAGCTTTTTTATCATCTAAATGATCTAACTAATTTTATGGAGCCTAATAGTGGGAACAGCTAGTTTATCTTAATTTTTAGTATTTACAATATAATTGTTGCTTTTTTAATAAATAAGTTTGTATTTTTGCGAACGTACATCATGTTTTCATAAATGTACTGAAATTACATTCAAAGTAATTCTCCAGTTATAGCAGTACTTACATTTAGAGGACTATCGTTGATTATATCCATTTTAATCTTTTTTGCTGCTAGACAAACAATCTCTTATTAACTTCACTCATATTCATACAACTCCTTATTTAGGCAAATTAAACCGTTAAGCAACAGGTGGTCATGACTTTGACACTTGAGAGCCAAAAACATACATAAAACTAATGTTTAAAAACACCTGTTTTACATTTGAATAGTATTTTTAATAACATTCCAGAAGTTTTAGTCACACAAAAGGTGTCGTTAACCTTATTTGAATACAGATATTTCTAGAAATCATCATTGTAAAGTCATTTCTAATCTTGTTTATAGTTATTAAATAAACATATCAACTTACTAAGCTATAAAAAGATTAACGACTTTTTTAGTCGTGTTTTTTTTTAATGTTTGATCTGTCATTTTTCACATCTTATTTTAGACGGTTTACCCAGGCCATTACAAATGTAATACCTTTAAGCATTGAAATATGCCCGTCGTCTTGAGACATAATGATGAAAAGTCTCATGTGCCTGTGATGTGCTGTGTGATACAGGAAATCCCAGTTTTTTTGTACTACTTGGCAAGCAAACAAGCATACGGCCCACCTGACGGAAAGCAGTTACCGTAACCTATGGACGCCTGCAACACCAGAGGCACACGCGCCTCATTAGAACTATGTATGTATGTATCAGGACTATGTATGTGACTGTTGGGTGTTATGTTAACACAGCAATGCACACATTACTGCTTTATGGCTGAAATAGGTATGGCCGTAGTTATACCCCAGACGAATTCTTTCACAAGCAATTTCGTTTCACTTACATTTTATAATAAGTTGATTTTTATTTATTTAATTTGCTTAGTTTTATGCGAGACTATTTCCATTATAAACCAAGTTCTTGAGTCATTGTGATATTGTTCATAATTATTATGAAAATTAGCAGTTTTATATATATTTCATGTTGTATCATATTATATGTATCTCAAAAACTATATTTTCTTTTATTTTAAGCTCAAATAATATTGTATTCTATAGGTGCATTCAAAGTAGGTAACTTTTTTGTAGATATAACTTTTTTTGTAGATGACTTTACATTAATACGTCGGATATTTACGATCACGCGAGTTGACAGTAAAAATAGGTAAAATCGGAAGGTGCTAACTCGCGGATTCAAGCGAGCTTCAGTTCCGCGAGATGACGAATAAGTCGGAGCTTTACTTGCTCTACTACTATTATGGATTTTAATAATTCAAGTACCCTACACGAAACTTTATGCTTTTATGAATGAATGCGATTGATTCATTAGAATTAATACGTGCGATGCTTTCAATTAAATGTTTATTCATGAAAATTAATAAAGCATTTTATGGGCATCGTTACTGCGACCAAACTTAGCACATCTCCTTTCCTTTGCGGTTCATTCGCTAAATAAGGGATTTTATACTGGACCCTTAGTGCGTACAGCTAGCGAACTCATCACAACGGTTCAGAGTGGAGCTGTCGATCTGTTTTCATAAATTGTCCTGAGTAAGTACCACCTTACTCACTAATACTCAAAAAGTTACGGAGTCGTATCGAAGTGTAGATAAATTTATCTACATACATATTTTTCTACAAGAAAGAGAATAGTTTTGTATTTGTTTGTAGTTAATAAACTCAAAAACTACTCTACCGATTTCAAAAAATATTACACCAGTAGATTGCTATATTATCACTGAGTAACAAAGGGTACAATTTATTTTAAAAAAAAATAGGGCTCCCCTTGAGAACTCCATTAATGTAACCCACCTTGCGTTACATTAATTTATGATAGAACAAAATAAAGCAATACAGTTTTAGAGAATACTTTAATATACGATCCACGCAGGCGGAGCGACGAGCAAATGCTAGTGTTTCATAAAAAACTTTACATAAATATATTCGGAAAAATTATGAGACAGTCCGCCGAAATAATTTGGGATTAAACTGTGAATGAAAATAATCCTACTAATATTATAAATGCGATAGTTTGGATGTGTGTTGATAATCATGCCATGCTGAACCAATTTCGATTAAACTTAGTAAAGCATGAATGTCAAAGTTATTAACCACTATGTCTGTTTGAGTCAGACGATCCAACTATGTAGGTAGGTCCAACTTCGACAAAGAAATCAACCAACGAAACCAACTCGGATGGGCAGCGTTCAGGAAACTACGCCATATCTTCTCGCTACAGGCACCGCAGAGCCTCAAGACGAGAGTTTATTATCAGTGCAAGTAGCCAGTGATGACTTACGGGACTGAGGTCGTGGTCTCTGCGCGTACAAGCTCAAAGTCGCGCAGCGGGCTATGGAGCGAGCTAGCCTTAGAGTTTTACTACAAGGTAGAATCTAAAATGAGGAGATCCGCAAAAGAAAAATGGGAAGTTTTCTGACAGCTGAAAGAAAATAGTTTTAAGTCCATGCATAGATGGCGCTGTCCAGAATTGGTTGTCTAAATTTTGTCGGTCAGCCACCAACTGTCAGTGTCACTGATTTCACTCGCTCATGCTGTTTGTTGTTGAAGTAAAGTAAGTATATCTACGTAAAGTTTTTGTTGAAATTCTGATATATTTGTTAGTGTTACGTTATTGTTATAATTTTTTGTTGTTATTTTTGAAGCCGGACTAAGTAGACCGGTCTATTGTAGACTTGAAAAACGAGCTTCGGAATCGCAACGCGAAACTTGGAGAAAAAAAAGATAAAACAAAGAGAATTTGTTCTTTGTGGTGCTTTTGCAAAATCTTCAGAAGACACAACCATTGCGAGTCACCGCCATCTACCGGAATTTTAAGAACTATTTTTTCTTTTTAATTGCCTCCCTGAAAACTCCCCATTGGGGAATAAAAGTTCTCCAATGGCGATTAAAAACAAGACCATTTCGATGGACCAGATAATAAAGGTAGGAGGATGGTGGCGGCTCAAGAACGTTCGTCATTGCATTCTATGGGAGAGGCCTTTGTCCGGCAGTAGACTTCGATAGGCTGACGATGATGCTTTTTATCCCGGCATCATACAAGCAAATCCGCGGACTGGTACTAGTTAGCATTAAACGTAATTAAATAGATAGCAGCTCCCAAAGATTTATTGGCGCTGAAGTTAATGTGTCTCACGAGTACGGAATAAATTTTAAATGCACTTGCTTTGTTTGGTTTGTGTGGGGCATATATTTTTTTTATGATACTGTTTCTGGTTTTGGTAAAATGATATGGCTTGGAAGACTTTATGCCGTCGTTTTTTTTTTAAATACTGCTATATATTATATAAAAGTCAAAGACTACTTGCAATGTAATAGTATCCTCTTTTAAAAGTCAACATATTATTTTATAAATTTATAATTTCCTCGTGTAACATTTCCACCAAACAGAATCATAGTAGGATCGCTCAGGTGTCTGTCTGTCACAGTGTATTTACTCCGAATCAGGAATCAGGGAACAGGAGTAATTTTAGTTTATGAGACGATGCAAAATGATCCTTGTGATTTCAATGAATAAAATTATTTTTGACTTTGACTTAACTTTGACTTTAATCTGACTAAAGAAACTACATATTCGCTACCACTGGTGACAACAGGGATTTTTTCTCTGTTGCCACCAGTGGGGATACTATTAATAGTGGGAATACTAGTGACATCTGGGAATTCCCAGATGTCACTAGTATTCCCACTATTAATAGACGTTATGGTCTGCAAATTATTTCCTGACAATGAAAATTTCATCCGTTTATAAACTCTATGACGTAGGATTAAAGTTATGTCTCACAAAAATTATAATAAATTATATTGTCATAGAATAATTATTTCTCAAACTCAATCAAAAAGTTTTACGTCACAGCTTTATTCAATACAATGATGTTTGATTACGACAATCGTTTTTATCAATATAGCGATAATTGTTTTTTATCGACATCGATATGCGCGGACAGTGTGTTACGTTACTAGTGAGTGACGTCAGGTTAGGGGTCAACTGCGTCGATATTTTTCTACCGTACGAGACGAGGTGCCGTACGAGATAATTGTTCCCAGACAGATTGACGGAGGCTGTGGGTTGTTACCACAAAATGTTACTACCTACGCCAGTTTTGAACGGCTGGTAAACGATGTGGTTGAGATTAAGATTTTAGTTTCGTAGTGAGACGCCCCCCACCACAACGTTTATGCATTTTTAGACACTTAAAAATGGTCCTTGTGATAACAATGAATAAAGAATTTTTGTCTTTGACGTAATGATTCGTTCAAAAAAAGACACTCTGTAGTGACTTTTAGAACGAGCACAGTTGGGCTTGGGACTTGGGCGTCAAATAAATGGTATCAATTCAGCTTCATGATTGCCATCTAAGATGGCATTACTCAATTTATGATAAAACTAAACCCAAATGAGAAACAGCCGAAAATCATAGAGTTAAGAGAAGGTTACCGGTTACTTACGCCCTTTTTTACGCGAACAAAGTTTGCTTCTTAATTGGCTATTATTTCTTCAAAATCCATGAAACTTTGTACACATAATCAATACATTAATATCAAGATTCAAGACCCGTAGTGTGTTAGTTTCTTATAAAATTAATAAGGTTACCAAATCACAAATAATAAAAAACGTTTTTTTTTAAACTGACGCAACTCATGTCTATATATTAGTATACTGATTATATGTGCAAAATTTGACAAAATTTCATGGAGTTTGAAGAAATAATAGCCAAATAAGAAGCAAACTCCGTTCGCGTACGAAAGGGCGTATAAGCGCATCTAATAAACCTACACACAAATTAGAGACTTCTCAATATCCAAATCAAGGGGCAAAAGCTTCCACGAGTTTTAGGCATTACAAATGTTAAGACCTGCTTGTTAGAAAGTTGTTAAACTTAACAAAAACTTCTATTAATAAACCAACAATTGCTTTACAGTCATTTCGTCATTCGAATTCTCCCAGTCATAGACAGTTTTATGGCGCGAATAAAGTCATCAAAGTGAATATCCATGACGAAAGGAAAATTACAGGATACTGGAATCTGGAAAACACGCGATCACTCATAGATCATTGTCACAAAATAGGTACCTACAGTAGGTTCAGCGAACAAAGTTAAAGATACTTCATCAGTCGGTAGACATCACTGCATGAGGCCTCCCCCATCGATCGGCAGCATAGTGTATGACCACCAGCCGGGTATTCAGGCAACATTTGTCAACAAACACTGTTTATAAACAGTTTATAAACTGTGTTTTTCATAATGTTGCATCATCTCTGTAAACAGTTTATAAACAAAGGTGATGAAACATTGTTTATTAAACATGTTGCCGTGTTCCCCCCCTCGAGTGGAGAGCAAGACGAAACATCTAGTTTATATGCAAAACTCAACAGGTATGGACGTGTGTTACGCGAGTTTATAAACATGGAAGTACTGTGGGCGACATCCTAGCAACAACTGACAAGTGTGGATGCAAAGATTCAGAAACAGTAGTAAACTTTTTAATAAACAGTCATACACAGTTTATTAAAAAAAAGACATTCAAACAACAACCCTAATAAGTACAAAATTGCAAAAATGAAATACTTTCCTTGTATTTCCTTCCTAAGTGTACATGTTTGCATAGATAACAATGCCTAGCAACATTATCATACAACACAATTATCAGTAACACAACTCGAAAAGGCGTAACCACCACGAAAGCCCGCATCCGTCCGGAAACTGTAAACTCACACGTCACCGGTCCAAACCGGTATCGACCGGTACTCGCCCGGACCGGTACACGCGCCCGTTTCCAAACGGAACAACTAATTTGAACGTCAATAGCCTCGTTTTACTAGATACCTAATCGAGTAGGTATCCCACTAATACCTGATTCGGGCACTTGCCTGAGCTATGTTTATAGTATTTTCACACCACCTGCTCGACAATGTCCAATAACAAATCATGCAACATCAACGTAAAGTAAAGCATTGTCTCTCTAGGGATATAAAGTTGTATGAAACTCCCTAGGGATTAAAGTGATTTGAATTTGGAACGTCAAATTCGTGTGGAACTCGTGGAAAACTCCAAGAAAAAAAATGCCCATATGGCATTGTAAAGAGGTTTGTTTGAAAATCGAACTGGCCACCAAAAGCAGAACTCAGAAAAAAAAGAAATAGGCGAATAATAATAAGAATTTTTAAGAATGTGAAACAAAAGAGATGTTAGGTTGGCGCTGTGTTTTTCAGTGAAATTTATTGCAATATTCTTGTAATATATAATTATGTCAATGGCAATATTAGTGTTAACAAAAAATGTCAAGCGATAATGATTCTACTCCAGAGTTCATCAAAACACGATACTTATTTTATGGAGCCCTGGTTTTTTACTGTCTCGTAGTAGGTGTGAAAAGTAGAGTATGCTCCTCCGGAATAAAGCCTGTCTTCGTCTTGGGCAGCTTGAACCCCTCGCTTCACTCAGGACTCTATATAACTCCCTCGCTACACTCGGGAGTTAACTTTAGAGTCCCTCGTTACACTCAGGGTTGAATATGCCGCCCGCGACATAAGACATTGCTTTATTCCCTTAGTGCATAATCTACTATTATTGTGTGGTTGCAAAAGAGGGCGGCGAAAGAACTATGAATAATTATTGTTAGATCTATGCACAGAGCGAACACAGTTCTAATCGTGTTTTACCTACTATACTCCTAAAGACCCTCACTACGTAGTGAAGATCATCTGGCTCTGACAAGACATACCTACATTTCTACTGCCCCCATTGAATACAATTTGCCATAATTACGCACGCTTGACGCGGAATGATGATCGCAGTATTGGTGTGGATGCTGGCTGTCCATCCCCTAGTGCAATCCCTTAGTCAACTTTTAAGACATCCACGGGAGGAGACTGAGGGGTCTATTCTTAGGCCAGACTCACCACGGCTAGTAGTTAATAACTTCAAATAAAGGTTACGTATTAAGAATGAGAAGTACTTTCTCGTAACTATTTGTAAGTTTCCTGTTTCAAAACCGAGGTGTCGTGTATGGAAAAAAACGTATTCCATAGTAACTAGTTACGAACGAAACCGAATTTTTGTTTTACCGTAACCAGTTACGAACTTGCGGTTTCGTATGCGGCCGAAAGGGTTACGCTTATATAAGTTTTTTTTCGGCATACTTGGTATTTTTCCAGTTGCAAATCATTGTTTTACCTTATGCCCTATATAGCAGATTTAGTTGGTGATTCATCATAATGATTGTGTCTTCACACGCTGGTAATACGGATAAAAATGTCTGTGTAGGTTGTAATTGTAGGCCCACGGTTTTGTTTGATTGACCTAACCTTTTGTGAATAAAGTACCTACCTAACAATGAAGTGTCTTCCGAATTCCATCTCTAACTTGGGAAAGTACGGTTTTATCCAGCAGTGGGACGTATGACGATGATGAATAAACTACATCTATTAAATATAACTTTTCATTTAAAAAACCGACTTCCGCCATTTTATTCGACTAAATATCTGGATGATTATGTTGATGGTGAAAAAACCAGAGTGGTAAAAGGGTTATGATACTTTCTGAATGCAAATGCTTGATTTGTTGTTGAATATATCAAAATCGCTAAATGTATGCCTGCAATATTTGAGGAGTTCCCTCAATCACTCATGGATTCCATCATCAGAACTGGATTTTGAAAATGGAACCATTCTGGAAGTATATCTATTCAAATAAAAAAGAATTTTCCAAATCGGTTTATAAACGACGGAGATATGAGTTAACAAACATAAAAAATAAAATACAACCGAATTGAGAACCTCCTCCTTTTTGTGAAATCGGTTGAAAAGACAAAATGTTCTTACTTTTAAAGAGCTAAATAATTTCAAAACGGAAGAGTTCGTTGTTTATAAACCACAATAGTGATACTTAAATAGAGCGTTTGTATAAATAAATTAAAAACAAAGCAATGCAACATTAACAGTACCTCGTGGAACGGTGTCGTCAGTGGGTTCACGACCCGTGCATTTTTATGCGCGCACAACACGTGGGAACCGCACTAATGTTATCGTGTTCTCGGAAACAACGTACCTATGGTAACTCTAACTACTTCATCGATGAGAGGGGTTAGTTTCACAGTGGCCGGGCTTTCTGTGGCCCGAATTCTTGATGTATCGCTTTGGCCGTCGTTTAAAACCGTTCAGGCTAATCATAATGCATATCACATAATACCTATCTGATCTAAAGGCTAAGTCTGTTTTTTGCAAACAATTGATACGGACGTATTTGTGTAGTGTAACACGGATTTTGTATGGTTGCACCGATAAGCGCCCCTAGCGTACACTATGTGAACCTCATTTTCCATACAAAAATCCGTGTTACACTACACATTTTTCCGTTTATCTTACTAAGTACCTACCATTTGCAATATTTGACTCATGTTTTGTATGTTACCATGGCAACTGATCTTAGATCACAGATACATCAAATATTGAATGATATAGGTAACTACTTTGTTGATCTTAAATTGTAAATAGGCATACAAAAGTATGGTATTTTAAGCATACAAATAAATAAAAAATAAATAGAACCAGTGGCAATTACATAGAAACATCATTGACAGATTAAAAAATATTTTTTTATAATATGTTTCTTCTAATATATGTCGTAAAAGTTGACTATGGCATAACATCAGGGGATATGCAGTAGCATCCACCTGAGTACGCAATACGAATATATGCGATTACCAATCCGCCTGCCAAGCGTGGTGATTATGGCAATTGCCCAAATGGGCTTCGTCCAGCAGTGGATGTAATCAGGCTGCTGATGATGATGAAAAAGAAGAAGTTTTGATAAGTCACTCACCGATCAACCGTTTCTTCATTCAATCACTGATTCATTCAATCACATTTCTCACTCCTGACACTGATTCACTTCAAGCAATCCTGAAACAAAAAATACATGAACATTAGTTACAAGCAATTTGAAACATAAACTACTACAAGACCAGTAAATAACATAGATCAGTATGTACGCTGCGTAGTTTGCTCATTACATTTTGATCACGTATTTTATCAAAGCAAATAGCTAAACGGTACGATCTAACTTTCAAATCGTTTATTAGTTTCGATGGTACGTGATTCGACGTTTCGAAATTATTTGATTGAAGTGCGATTACCTGCGATTGAACTTGTACTAATAGGAAAATAAGCTATGGAGTAAGTTCTGTAGGTAAAATGAATGGAATGTAATGAGTGATGAGTAGCTGACAGATTAGTTTATTGATTACAATTGAACTTAAGAGGTCACTGGTAGCTAGCAAAAGGGTGCGGATGCTTAAGCCCTCGCCCTCTTGCACGCGAACAAAGTTTGCTTCAACATTGGTTGTTATTTCGTAAACTCCATGAAACTTTGTACACATTATCAGTACACTAATATCTAGACCTGTGAACGAGCCTAGATATTTCCGCAAAACCAAAATATGGGCCGCCTCAAAAAAATCCTACTTCCTACTAATATTATAAACGCGAAAGTTTGTGAGTATGGATGTTTGTTACTCTTTCACGTAAAAAATACTGAATGGATTTGAGTGAAATTTGGAATGGAGATACTTTACGCCCTGGATTAACACATAGGCTACTTTTCATCATCATCATCAGCATCAATTTTCATCATTATTCACGCGGGTGAAACCGCGGGGCGCAACTAGTAATAAATAAAATGATTCTGTGGCGTCTACCATAGTATGTTAAATAAGTTTCTTTATCTGTAGATGAAAGTTTGTAGTCTGTGGTAAAGAATTGGTGATAGACACACACAGAGACAATCTCTGGTTCCTACTTGGTCGTCTTTATTCTGAGACTTGGTCGCTCTCAAGATGTGAATATAAAATGTAAATATGATACTAAAATACTATGTTCTTCGGTGTTCCTATAATATAAGTTAACTAATACAAAGTGCTTTCAATAATCGGGCCTACAACCATCTCCTCGGCATTGGCAACGCATGGGGTTCCTGTAAAGGACTCCATAAGTCCTTCAGGCAACGTATCAGCCTGGTAAAAAAAAACTCAAATGCTTTCTCTCGAATTAAACATATCTCCTTGTCAAAATCCAATAATATTGACTCTCAGAAATAAACCAACCATGCATCTCCCTTGAATGAACCACGCATAGTGTAGGGTTCCGAAATCAAGTCACAAGCCCTCCGTAAAAAGCATCAAAGATCAGTTTTGATGATATTTATTCACTCAAAAAGTAGACAGTGTTAGAGAAGTTAGGCAGGAGCCAAATTAAAGATCAGGAGACAAATCACTATACATGACCCCATCGGGATCCGGGGTTCCTTCTCACCCCATCTATGCTAAATTAATGAATGTACTTACAGCTCACTACAATTAATCCACACTTTCAGAAATATATTTTTTAAACCCCCTATGCGTTATTCATCTATTACCTGTCTACGACTCAAAATCACTGAACATACCTGTAATCACCACCTCAGAATAATAACTAAAGCGAACTACGGCTCAAAACAACAAAACAAGCACATAAGCGTTTTCTTTGACAGTAATTCAATTTGTCAATGACAGTAGTGAAGTAAAAAAACAAATGTAATTTTGATAACGGAAGGTTGAATACAATTGAATAAGGTTTTATTTTTTGGTTAGAATAAACCAAAGAAGAATCGACCCATCAGTCTTCTCTCGTGGATTTCGTAAAAGCCGACTAAGGGATTACACCAGGGGATGGGCAGCAGCATCTAATCTACCTGAGTAGCCAACACCAATACTGCGATTACCAATCCGTCTGCCAAGCGTGGTGATTATGGAAAATTCCTCCATAGCATTCCATGGAAGTAAGTACTAAGTAGTGGAAGTCTGACAGCTGAAGACGACGATTCTTTGGTTGAAGATCTCTTTTACGTAAGCTGTGTATGTTCTCTTGTTGGGATTTAGTTTTTGCATTTTTATTATTCATGCCACAACACCTATCAATGTGTGAAAATTCAACTGGCTACTTAAAGGGTACCCTAAAAACAACAGTTACGATGACAGATCGAGGTCGGGATATTAATTGAAACAGAGGTATTACAAGAGCTTATCTTGCTTATTATCACATTATTAACAGCTGTCAGTCAAGTCGTACGAGCACATGGGTTTAAAAGTAACAATGGCGCATTTTGTAACGAATAATATTTTTTATACTGAAGTATAATTTTATAATCTTCTCTATGTCTGAATAATTAAGAACCGGAAACTACTTCCAAAGAGATGAGAAAAACAATCTACGGCATCCTTCGAGCATTTTCAGTAAATGCTCATCAGGCGGGTCTGTTGGTTCCAGCACTTAAACAAATAAAAAAAAAGCTAGGCAAAATGTAGGCAAAGTTAGGCGAATCGAACAATTTCTGCCTATCGTCCACGCTCATAACTCTTCATGACACCATCTCCAATCGTGCGACAATTAATTTTATTAATTAAATATCTGCCATCACCAATAAACGGCCATAAGAAATCGATGGAATTTATCATGAATTTTCTCAGAGCAGTCGTGAACAAGCTACGGATTGTAAGCATTTTTGACGTACCATTCATTAATAGCACAAAACGTCAGTTGCTAAAATCTGATAGTGAATGGACATGGTAGTAATCTTTTCATAAGACTTTTTGCTTCGACTGTCCTTGTAAACCTCTTACGAATTGAAGTAAAATTTCAAAAAATTGCATAACAATAGTGTTTACTAAATGGAGAAACCCTATGTTATATCGCGTTAGAACAGGAGCAAATTAAGGAAACAGGAACAAATATTATTAACCACTGGGTAAGCTACGTTGTCTGCGTTCGCGAGTGAATAATGACCCGTGCTTACGGTTCATGCCACGACATTTACATAGCTGTTCACAATCACTCTGAGTGAATTTATCATCTGTAGCTTAAGTGCGGAAATAATTTATTGTTTATGCGGAACCATCGACAAAAAGGCTGTATATTTAATTCAATTACAGCTTTTTATTTATTTTGATAACTGTCAGATGTGTATAAAAGTATCAAATAAATTAATTAATGGGAGGCATTTTGTAACTAAATTTTTAAACGAATTGTTTTATAAAATTCACATTATTAGGTAACTACGGATAGTTTTAATGATTGATAAAATAGAGTTTATTAAGGGTTTACACACCACTTACCATCATTGAGCATTGATAATACATGAAGTTAGTAAATTGTCTCTATGACATTTATAAACGGGATTTAGACACGCCTTTTTCTCCGAAGGGGTAGGCAGATTCTCAATAGGGGTATTTTCATCGTAGATCACACAATCGCAGGAATATAGACGCGACCAATGCATCTACGACTAACGCTTTCTTCCAGTAATAACACTTTTAAACAAGCCAGTCACAACCGCCAACAAGTCTGGGAAAACCCGGTAATAATTAGCTTGATTTGCCGTTCTGTCTTCTCTATAATTTAAGAAAGAATTGGTAGAAGGATAGCTAAAACACGTTTATAAATAACATGTTTTGTGTGGAGTTTTCCCAATAAGTAACACATTAGCACATTACACATTAGCATTATGTGACATATCAAATAAAAGAACTTATTACGAGAAGTACAATTGTTTTTTATGATTTTAAAAAGCTATGTTTTGAAGATATTCAAGAAAATATGTGAAAATGTACCATTGACTATATAAGAAACTACTGAGCCAAAAATTTTGAAAAAATATGGTATAGTTTACAAGAAAACTTAAATTAAAATGTAAAGTCTTTAAATTCCCACGAGAAATGAAAAATATTCATAAATATAAATCGCATACAAAATGTGTTGTACTACTATGTTTAATTGGCCTAGTGGTTACTAATAGTAACTCACTATTATGGTAGCCTACTTATACGGAACCCTCTCTACGTCACTAGCACTAGACCGTTTTTTTATCCAACATAGGTATCACAGTAATAAGTTGATTTACATAAAAAATTGTAAAGAAGATAGATACGTCAAAAGTTCAATGAAATCACTATTAAGTTTAACCGAACGCCCATATACACAACAACAAAAACATTAGGCGTAGGCGTGGTACTGGCTTCAATTATTTTGTACAGTCAGCAACATAAGTGCATAAAAGTAGGTAGAGTAGGTCTTAAACTGCATGCGTCTCCACCGCTCTTACTTAGCTCAAGCTTGACGTTTGAAAATGGTACTATGGATTATGGAATATTTTATTTGACGTAATGAAATAGTAAGGCTGGAGCTACGTTGATACTATGAAAACAACCCAAAATTAACAGTAGGAGGCTCCTTGTGAAAGAGTTTGACTGGGAAAATAAGTAGGTACCACTATTCCTACCTCAAAGTAGTAATTTTTGCATGGCTAATTTCCGGTTTGAAGGGTGCCCGTGAAGTCATGAAACTTGTCATCTTTATGTCTCAGGATGATTGGCGTAGTGTAATGCTAAGTAGGGTGCGCCCTAAGTGGATGTGACCTAAGAGGTATTGCATTTGTAATGGGGCTGGGGTTACCGCTAAACATCAGGTGGACCGGACCACAAGTCGGTTCCGTCATTTAATCAAATAATTAAAAAAAGAAGGTGGCTTGCTCAATTCGATGCTACGAAGAGCGCGTGCTACATTCATAAGAGCTTATGTGAATAGGAATTAAAAAGCAGTCTTCGAAATTTAAAAATTGTTAGATTCTATCCAAGTCTTTAACAACTTTAATTGTTGACTGTACCAGCAATGAATGATAATGATCGGGATTAACTATTGAGAAATTCCCGGGATAACAATAATTGCACATTTAATATAGATATAGCTTCTTATTAATTTACGCTGTA
Source organism: Epirrita christyi (assembly GCA_951392215.1). Taxonomy (NCBI): domain Eukaryota; kingdom Metazoa; phylum Arthropoda; class Insecta; order Lepidoptera; family Geometridae; genus Epirrita; species Epirrita christyi. The sequence goes on from OX595835.1 coordinate 3,742,507, forward strand.
AGTTGTCGATTGGCTAGATTAATTATAGAGGTAGTGTTATCAAAATGTAGTGGTAGCAAATAATAGTTGGTCAAATCAGAAAAATAATGACTCTACGTAATGGGGAGTTTTAGATATGATAGATATATATACATAGATGGCGCAGTCCAGATAAGGTTGTCTAAATTTTGTCGCTCAGCCACCAACTGTCAGTGGTCACTGACTTCACTCGCTCATGCTGTTCGTTGGTTAGTAGGTATCTCTAATTAAGTTTTGTGTTGTTTGTAGAATAAAAACGTAAGAAGTTGGACTTTTTTAACAAATAAATTTCCACAAAAATATTTTTTTTAAGAGTATTTGTTCTCTGTGGTGCTTTTGCAAAATCTTCAGAAGACAACCATGGTGAGTCACCGCCATCTACTGGAATTTTAAGAACTATTTTTTATTTTTTATTGCCTCCCTGAAACTTCCCATTGACAGTATATGTACCTAGTCTTCACATAGAACAAACACAATGTAGTATCATGAGTTGACTGTATAAATGGTAGGTTCTTATGAAAGTGTTGATTTTTGTAATGGTAAGGAACACTTGATTGGAAAGGCACCTACTTAGTTTTAAATGGTGAATATCCTTGCTCCTTCGAGAGGTTCTTCTTCTACTCAAAAATATGTCAAAACCTTATATAAATTAATTTGCTTCTTACGACTTTTTCTTGAAGCTCCACTTCCTTCTAAAACAAAGCTAAAATAGAATCTTAAAAGTAGCAGGTATGTTATACCTTAGACGCTCGTCCACTTAAAAATCATTTATCCTACCGTTGACAGCCCTAAAACAAAGACAAAGCACATGGAATAGACAAAAGTACAGTATAATCCGCTCGCAGTTCACGCTAGGGCTATCAATCACGGGTTAAGACGAGTCGGTAATCTTCCAACTTTATTCCTAACCCAACCTATTCGAATTATTTTCCTAACATAATAGGCCCAATTATTATATTTATATATATGCATGCGAAGATTAAGTAACAGTTACTACGTACCAGTGTGACTGAGAAAGGATTATACTGCGAATTGAATGTTTTAAAATTATGTGAATTGGGCCCCGATTCTCGTGATTATTGAACGTTCAATTCAGAATCTAATCTCATCTCAGCCAACTGTCACGTTAGTAGACTACGTACGTAGACGTATTAATTGTTACTCAATCTTCACATGCATACGAATTCTTTCTCGCCCTAGCGAATGCTTTTTTGATTGACAGAAAGATTCATGATTAATCAAAAGATGACTGAGATGAGATTACATTGTGAATGTCAAATAATTACGAGGATTGCTTTCCTAATTAAATGTGTGGTTTGTTAAAAAACTACCTACCAAAACCTGCCAACCTAAATTCAACAGAGAGAGGTTAGAGATAGAGGTCTATAGATTTTTATAAATTACCAATTTTTATAACTTATTATTCACGAATTTACTATTATTAATATTTTGACCTGTATTATTGTTATTAATAAATGAACTATTTCGTCAAATCAGCAAGAGAATAGATACTAAATCACGATAATTTTAATTCTATTACTTAGTAAAAATAAAAATATTTTTGAATTTCAGGTCTAGTTGGGAATAAACCTGTATAGCGTGTGAACGCGGCGGCCACGCAAAGCGGTCTATATTTTATAGATGCCCAATGTTGCAACTCCATGGGAAATGTGCCGAAGATTTGCATACATTTGATTGAACGCAGTTTCTAGAATATTAGATTTATAGCATATTTATGGCCATTTACCCTATTTCAGAATAAATTGAGTGAAGATGACTAAACAAGGCTTTTTATATAGCAATGTAGATATAGATTTGTATACTATAGCCAGGGGTGCAATTTTTTAATGTCACTGAGTAACTAAATCCTATCCTATCCTACTAATATTATAAACGCGAAAGTTTGTGAGTATGGATGGATGTTTGTTACTCTTTCACGTAAAAACTACTGAATGGATTTGAGTGAAATTTGGAATGGAGATACTTTACGCCCTGGATTAACACATAGGCTACTTTTCATCATCATCATCATCATCATCAATTTTCATCATTATTCACACGGGTGAAACCGCGGGGCGCAACTAGTATCATCAATAAGGCCGCAAATCAACGTTTTTCAGGAGTTGTACTGGAGAAGGCACTTGTACTGATATCATTGGTATAAGAATTTTAGTCATCAATGTGTTTCAATGTATAGAAATTTGGAAATTGGGGATTAACGGCAATTTTACTGAGATTTAGTCACATGATGACACTCAAAAATTGCATAGGTAGCTATATTATACAAATATATATCTATGAATATATATCAATATTTATTAAGGTTTTAAAAACTAAACATAGTAGTTTAAAAGATTTATATAGCAGTTTTCAGAGCCCAAAGGCCCTATTTTAAATTGAAATACAACGCGCTAGTAACTAATGCACCATGTCCCATAGAATATACGATTCGACGAGCAAGTAAATACGGAACGCACGCGAATTTTACAAATAGGGTCGTACTCAGGATATATTGAATGCGGATCGATTTTTGACAAAAAAATAAAAATAATATTACTTAAAATTTGACAGTGAAAAATACGGATATCTATATAATGGACTTTAGAACACAGCAATAATAAATATAGCTTCTTTTTTTTTAAGGATTATAAGTATTGACTCCAAATTATTGCACCATTACGCATTTTTATTCCAACGCCAATATTTGCACACCATATAATATGTGCGGCCTTTACATAATTCTACTTTTTGTGGAAAAAATTTGGAAACAGAAAACAGTTGAATTTAGAAAAAAAACTTCGAAATCGGAACATTCAATTTTTTTTTTAAATTCTGTTCAGAAAGCTACAATGCCCTGGATTCTGCCCTGACAGTCACGTTCAAAGACGTACGATCGAGACCATTTCGACTTCTAAATGAGTTCGTTCACACGTAGAGAGTTCACGGTCACTCGTCTATGATGCAGATAGTTATGTAGGATTTTTAGTAACTATGCAGAGTTGTCAAAACTTTAGAATAGGGTTTCAAGTTATCCCAAATTAATCAAGAATATTGTTTTCATTCAAGCAGAAAGTTTACATCAATTGATCGGACAATTCGAAACATTTTTTAATTTGAAGTTTTGCATGTGGCCCATCTTATGTGAAGCGGTAGCCCCAGCTCATTACAATGCAATACATCTTAAGTCACGTCCACCTAGGACCTACTTTTGGTTCAGGAAGAGGAATTAAAAACAATAACAGACAATTTAATCATCATCATCATCAGCCGTTAGACGTCCACTACTGTACGAGGTCTCCCCCATAGAAGACATTGGAGGGGATTTGCCATAATCACCACGCTTGGCAGGCGGATTGGTGCATTATTGCTGGTATGCTGGTCCCCATCCTGTTGTATTCCCTTAGTCGGCATTTACCATCCATGGGAGGAGATAGAGGCTTATTCTTTGGCTAGACACACCGTGAAACAATTTTTGGATCAGGAAAACGAATCAATAACTAACAACAACTAGACAATTTAATACTTTTAGAATTATGGAGGAAAAACTGTAACTTGACTTCGGAACCCTTCACAATGTGTGGTTCAAGACGCATTTGACTGGTTTATTATAATATAATTTAAATCAAAACGAGTTATACTTTAATATTTACATCTTAATGTGTGTTATAAAAATAGCAATAAACACTTCTTAGAGGATTTTGGTTGAGGATTTCGTAGACGAGCGCGTTGAAGTCTTTCGTATGGGAGATAATTTGACGACCTCTGTGGCGCGGCGGGCGAAGGTCCGCCTGCGACGCAGGCGCTGCCTAAACCCTGCTTGCGTGCTGCCTATCCCTTCGGGGGAAAAGGCGTGTGTTTATAGATATGTTTATGTAAAAGTGATAATAGTAAGTTGTGTTATGAATATTGAGTCAATCTTGATACTGCAACATTATAATAATAATAATAAATAAATGCTGGACATTTCACACAACATTATCTAGCCCTAAGCTAAGCAGAGCTTGTGTTATGGGTACTAGATAACTGATATACTTCATTCAATACATAGATAGATATTTTTTATTATACATAGAAAACACCCAGAACAAATATCTGCAGATTGTACAAATATTTGTTCCGAGGCGGGAATCGAACCCGCAACCTCTTGCATCTCAGCAGGCTACTCGCCCTCAGCGTCACAGAGGTCGTCAAAAAATAAAATAAAAAAAAAGTAAAAGAAGTCTTTCATGTGAGATAGTATTGCAGTGTCAATATCAAGATTGACTCAATATTCATAACACAAACTATTATCACATTTAATTACAACAAAATGCAATTAAAATTAATCAATTGAAATTAGTGACGGCACTCGGCGCCCGGAGCCGTGAGAATATCTCAGACAATAGGGAGAGCATTGCGCTACTGGTCCGCCACCCCGCATGCCGAGAAATCGTGGGAGTCGACGAGTTATTTCATATTTAAATCAACAGTACACTGAGTTGGAAAAACCGGGCAAGTGCGAGTCGAACTCGTTTGGAGAGGGTTCCGTTAAAGAAGGCTTAGTAACCACTAGACCAATTAACTTATTAGTACTAATTAAGTTACTAACACAATCTAATACGCATTTTCTCATTACGAGTATTTTCCATTTTCCGTGGAAATTTAAGAACTAAGGACTTTCATATGAGTTTTCTTGTAAATTATGAGTGATTTTCGCATGTTTTCTTGAATATCTTTAATATAAGTCGTAAAAATATACAAAATGGAATTCGCTTTAGGTAAGTATTTTGAAAAAATAAATATCATTAGGTACCTAGATAATGTTACTATATGATATATCATTATATAGTATATATATATATAAATATATTTATATATATATACCTATATTTATATATATAATATAGTACTACCCAAAGCCGAACAATAGCATAATATGGTTGAAATGTGTTTGAATTACAAATGATTTTGGTACCTATTGCGTTTGGATGGGCAATTTATCCTCCGCTGGCCTCTTATGATTTTCGTTTAGGTTTTTTTTCTAAACACTAAGCAGAATCAAAATTTTTATATATAAAAAAATTTACTTCTCAAAACAATCCCTTTCATTTTTGATCACAACGATGCTTTAATTTACAGATATTTGTCTAATTAGCCCCAAAACTAATCTCCACCATCAGATTTATTTTCTTAACACTATTACGTCCGTTATTGGTGAATACGTAGGTTTAAAATTTCAGGTTTTTTCTTGCTGATTATAATAAAATAGGCTGTGACAGACGGACAGATAGACAGATACGAGAAATGAGACTTTATTGAGAAAAACGAGTACTTAGTCTCAGTATTACCACTGCAATGGGTGGTATAAGAGTGGGTTCCGTTTTTTCATCGGATGTAGGGTTCCCTAATAAATTAGGTACAACTTTTGTTGACCGACTATTGGAAAATCTACCGCGCATCAAAAGCTTTTATAAAAAAAACGACTATGGTAAAACCGACATTAATATGAGTAAAACTTTAACCATATTGTACCTTATAGTGAAGACTATAGAATCTATAAAAATATTGAATATTTTGTAGGACAAAATCGTGTATTCAGCAATTTGGATGTACCTCAAGTGCAAATAGCTGATGCAAACACACTATTGTAAACCTGGCACAAGTCAATGTTAACACATTTCTATTATCAAACAGTATCAGACTGTATTGTCAATTGATAGGTTATTTTGGGAGATTATTTCACCGGAAATCCCATGGGAAATATCACTTTGTTACAGCCCAATTTGAATGGGTGCTATAAAAACTTCAGTTTCATGTTTGTGCAAAATTAAACAATTTTTAGGACATTTTACTTATACATGAAGAGGTATTTAGTAGAAGTAGGTACTCTATAGTTCATTCATCTTTGGATCTCATCTTAAAAAGCAACGTATGTATACTTATAACTAGCGATCTTCTGGAAAGGTTCAAATGGATCGGTTTTTACTGTCATGTAGGGTATTTATCTAAGCAGTGGGAATAATTTACGTTACCAAGACGCTAACGTGACGATCGCAAATGTCAAATATTGGCCAATGACATCAGGGTAACTTGAAATCTTAGAAAGTTGTTTTTTTTTTTTTTTTTTTTGGCAAGCTGACAAGCTTACGGCTCACCAGATAGAAAGCAGTTACCGTAGCCTATGAACGCCTGTAACACCAGAGACATCACACGCGCGCTGCCGACCCTGAGGCTGAGACATAAAGATGAAAAGTCTCATGTGCCTGTAATTTCACCGGCACCCGTACCCTTCAAACCGAAACACAGCAATGCGAACACTACTGCTTGGCGGCAGAAATAGGTACGGTGGTAGTACTTCCCCGGACGAAATCTTTCACAAGAAGTTCTACTACTAACAAAATAATGTCAAAAATGATTGGTTCATATTTGACGTTTACTATCGTCTCGCTAGCGTCACGATAACGTTATGATGGTCCTGCTTGGGCCTCAGGTACATCTTACATCTAGATTAATACCCTTATGTATCTTTTTAACAGACTTCACAAAAAGGGAAGATTCTCAATTCGGAAGTTTTTTTTTTTTATGTTTGTTACGTCTTATCTCCGTCGTTTATGAACCGATTTGGAAAATTCTTTTTTATTGGATAGATATACTTCCAGATTGGTTCCGTTTTTTTCAGAATCCAGTTCTGATGATGGGATCCATGAGGAATTGAGGGAACTCCTCAAATATTGTAGGCATACATATAGCGATTTTGATATTTTCAGCAACAAACCAAGCATTTGCATTCAGAAAGTATCATAATCCTTTCACCACTATGGTTCTTTCATCATTTTTTTTTCATGCAAATATTTAGTCGAATACAATGGCGGAAGTCGGTTTTTTAAATGAAAAGTTATTCTTTTTGTTAGTAGTAGAACTTCTGGTGTAAGAGTTCATCCGGGTAAGTACTACCACCGTACCTATTTCTGCCACCAAGCAGTAGTGTTCGCATTGCTGTGTTTTGGTTTGAAGGGTACGGGTGCCGGTAAATTTACAGGCACATGAGACTTTTCACCTTTATGTGTCAGGGTTGGCAGCGGGCATGTGATGCCTGTGGTGTTGCAGGCGTCCATAGGTTACGGTAACTGTTTTCCATCAGGTGGGCCGTATGCTTGTTTGCTTGCCAAGTGGAATAAAAAAAAATAATGTGCCGTAATGTGTCCGGTCTAAGAATAGCAATATACCTCTCCATCTCCTCCTGTTGATGTCGTTAATGTCACTGTGTTGTGTCGGTGTCTGTTTGTCTGTCATAACCTATTTTCCCTGAATATACCGGAATAAAAAAGTTAAAATTTGGTACATTAAGGAATTACAACGTAAATTTAAGAATTCCGATTTCGAGGGTTAATTATTTAGGAAGCAAACTAGAAAAATTTATATTATAATTGTGTCAGATGTATCAAGTGATTTAAATAAAATAAAAGAATAAGAAGATTTTTTTATAATTTTAAAATGGTTATATTAAAAGATATATAAAATAAAGAAAAACGAAAACGAAAATCTAAAAAACGGGAAGGACGCGGAGGGAGTGTAGCGCGGATCCTATACCCACCCTGATGAAGACCCTCGATTAGGGTCGAAACCTGTTGGTGCTTCCAGCAACATATAGGTACGTGAAAATTTCCCGTTTTTACAAAATGAATGATATAATTCACGAAAGTTACTTTAGTAAAATATATAAAATATGTAAAATTTTACCATTTACAAAATATAATGTTTGTAACAGTACGCTCGACATACCTCACACTTAAAATTGCAGACAGTACAGTATACAGTACAGAAGCAGTTTCTCCGAAGCCGTTATTCAAAACCTTGCTCAAAAGTGATGCATCACCGACACCTGGCGGCAACGTGACGCGACTGTCAACCTAACAATCCTCAAGACCACCTGTGCGATGATTAACAATTAACAACAGACAGACGGCCGTGTTGCAAACCGCACTTACGGGGCATGTTATGTTTACAATAGTAGCCGACACGACGTTTCTAAAGATTAGTGCTAATTTTTGTGTAGGTACATCATCATCAGCCATGATAAGTCCGCTGCAGGAGATAGATGGCTACGATAAAAGGTCCCTGAGCCGCCTCCATCCACCGACTTTATGTGACCTTAATAATATCACCACCGTCACCGTCCTTATTTGTTAAATAGTTTCTGTCCATCCAAAGGTTGTCTGGAAGAGATCGCTGTTAAGCGATAAGACCGTCCCTTGAACCTCTGATTTGAAACTTTGTATCCTTATTTTTTTGTTTAAGGTGTACAATAAAGTTATTATCTATCTATATCCTTGATCCATCGAGGTATCGATGTAGGGGGCCTTCCTACATTGCGTCATCCAGTTTATGGAGTCCTCTCAAGAAACCAAAGATAAATAAGTAATCTTTAGTAAATATATTAATTTATTTTAAGGCTGGTTAAAGTTATACCACTTTATAAATATCTTCTTAAAAAAATATGGATACCAATTTGCGTACCATTGAAGCCTGAATTCCTTTAAAAGGGCGCAACAGGGCAGCAGTTGGCGAGCATGTGCTGTGCACACGCACCTGTGCAAGCACATGTCGCGTTGACAGCGCCCTCTGTTACACGTGCCAATAGACAATTATTATCTTCAGAAACGTAATATTTAGCCGCTAAAGACAATAAAATTTTGTCCTTATTTTGAAAAATATGTTTTATGATTGCTATACTTCGCTTATTTAGATTAAAAAAAAAAACAAAAATACGCAACGTAAATGAGTGCGTCCTTTAAGACTGCAAGTCTGTATTCTGAAGATAATTATAGTGATTGCTTAGCTGAAGAGAACCATTGTAGAAATCAAATAAGCAGTATTATTACGGGACAAATATTAAATCAGAAATGCACTAAGCCAGTAGCGACACTTACAAGTAAGCACATTTAATTTTATGTTTCAAAACATTACTATCTAACAAACTAGCCATTAAATAACCTGCAGCTTTCCCGTCTAAACTAATTTGATATTCTACGTCTAAATAGTTTACTATATCCATCTTTACAAGACTTACAGCTGCCGGCTGGGACTATGGCACATGTGAATAAGAGCGCAAATATCGTCTACCCTCATTTTTGAAGGTCGTTTTTACTTTGCGCTCTTCACGTTGTTTACATGACGTTGGTAAAATTATCGCGCGCCCTTTCTAATAGACTGAAATGAAAGGGACCGCGATTTTATTAGTGCAGTTTAAATTTAGAGAATGATGCACAAAATCGCTACCAATGACGCATTTGCAGGGGGATGCTTTCGATTACTTAAAGCTCGTTTCACGCTAGATGGCGTGGAAAAACAGATATTGACTTTTTTATTTTTTGTTCAAAACTCGAGCGTCTTTAGTGAGTAATTTTACCGTTTGCGAGCACGGTGTAGGTCATAGAATTTGATGCAGCATGAATTTTCGTTAAAGAGTCGTTAGAAATTTCAAATTCACTATAAATAAGATCTGACAATTTGCCTCATGTAATTACACGCACGCACACTTCTACATTCACTGTTTTGTTTTTCACTAGATGGCGTTGTTATTATCCCCAGATGTTATATAGATGGCGTTAAAAAAATGTTTATAAGGTATCTCGATAATGATGGCGTTAAAGAAAATTGTTAGAAGGGATGAGCCGCCACCATCCACCGACTTCCTGCCACCCTATAAAAAGTGCCGTGGTGTGCAGCGTAGAATCTATAATCCTCCTCCCGTGGATGTCGGAAAAGCCGACTAAGGGTTTACACCAGGGCATGGGCAGCAGCATCCATCTGAGTAACCGATACTGCAATCACCAATCAACCTGCCAAGGGTGGTAATTATGGCAAACACCCCCACAAAAATGAATGTCTTTTTACAGAAATTAATAAAAAGAAAAAACAAACAGATTAGGTATTTTTATTGGTTTATAATTACAAGTATTTTCCACTAGAAATATCATACACTGACAACAAATATTCATCAATAGGTAAGCGATCAGTGCAACTGCACATTTTGTCTTCGTATATTGTATTCATTGTTACCATTAGTGCCCATTGCATCTCTTCTAAATATAACTTTTCATTTAAAAAACCGACTTCCGCCATTGTATTCGACTAAATATTAGGATGAAAAAAAAATGATGAAAGAACCATAGTGGTGAAAGGATTATGATACTTTCTGAATGCAAATGCTTGGTTTGTTGCTGAAAATATCAAAATCGCCATATGTATGCCTAAAATATTTGAGGAGTTCCCTCAATTCCTCATGGATTCCATCATCAGAACTGGGTTTTGAAAAAAATGGGACCAATCTGGAAGTACATATATCTATTCAAATAAAAAAAGAATTTTCTAAATCGGTTCATAAACGCCGGAGATATGAGGTATCATCTTCATCATCATTAGATGTAGTTGATCTGATGATCAACTACATCATCATCAGCCTGTAGAAGTCCACTTAGGTGTCCCCTAGAGTGCCACGACGAACGGTCTTGAGCCGCCTCCATCCACAGATTTCCTGTGACGTTCATAATGCCTTTAGTCCATCGAGTGGAGGGCCTTCCTCTACAGCCTCGTCCGTTTTTCGGTCGCCACTCGAGAACCTTTATTCTCAAACGGTTATCAGTTCTGCGAGCTATATGACCTTCCCATTGCCACTTCAACTTGCTAATTCTGGTTGATCATCAGTGGCTAGAAAAAAATACATTTCTTGATATAGTTTTGTTTTAGACAATGTTGTAAGGGTTTTTTGTATGAGAAAAAATAACGTACATGATGTCATTTCATTGAGATCTATGCACTTTGCATTTTTCCGAACACGTCTCAATATATATTTCAGATAAAATCGCATTTTTGAAAAATGCTACCAGCTTTAGCATCATGCTGCTGATAAACTCATTTATAGGGTGTGGTGATACGGCGTTTGCATAACAGTGTACAAATATTACTGTGTTGGAAATATATGATATTGGATAAACAATCAACAATCTGCCTCTCTCACTATTCCAAATTGACTCGCAGTCAGACGACTAGTTAGTAGTTTTGTCAGTAGTAGAACTTCTTGTGAAAGAGTTCGTCCGGGGAAGTACTACCACTGTACCTATTTCTGCCGCCAAGCAGTAGTGTTCGCATTGCTGTGTTTCGGTTTGAAGGGTACGGGTGCCGGTGAAATTACAGGCACATGAGACTTTTCATCTTTATGTCTCAGGGTCGGTAGCGCGCGTGTAATGCCTCTGGTGTTACAAGCGTTCATAGGCTGCGGCAACTGCTTTCCATCTGGTGGGCCGTAAGCTTGTCTGCTTGCCAAGTAGCATAAAAAAAAAACGTTCCGATCTGTGAGTAACGTATAAATCATTTCCATGCTGTTCATGTTGTGGACCATTTCTCAAATCTTCTGCCATCAAATCTGGCTGACTGCTGTTGTGCATTATTATTTTTCGTGCAACCAGAGTCAGCTTCGTCAATTTCGGCTTCAAAATATTTCGTCCATAAATTGGGAGCTTGGTGTTAGATAAGATCTGAAAACATAACATATTTACTTATTACATTTTCATTCATTAAATTTTTAAAGATATTTCAAGTAATATAAATATCGAGCTGCGCCTCGCGGTTTCACCTGCGTGAACCATGATATTATTATTATGACGTTGATTTATTTTAAAACTCGTTATAAAATACATTTTTCACTATAAAGAAATACTACTTATCTATAAAAACAAATAGTATATAAAAACAGTATAGTAAAAAATATATTACAAAACGGTAAACCACCGACCGCGGAGCAAAGGCCCAAGCGGTCGGAGGCTAGGGCTGCAGAGAGAGGAACCTCCTGACTATGCGTGCCGAGTCCAGGAGTACTGCCTTCTGAATCTGACCGTTGATCCAACCATTTAGTGAGAGCCTCTCAAGGTATTGGTCGAGGCTCTTTGCTATAAGGCCATTCACAGAAACAACTATCGGGACGATAATCGTCGAATCCACATCCCACATGGCGGTAATCTCGTGGGCCAAGTCAAGGTACTTGCTTGCTTATTATTATTATTATTATTATTATTAGGTATCTTCATTCCAAATTTCACTTGAATCCGTTCAGCCGTTTGGGCGTGAAGAAGTAACAAACATACTTATAAACTTTCGCATTTATAATATTAGTGTGATGTGATGAGATGAAGAGGTCAACCGACGAATCCAACTCGGATGGGCAGCGTTCGGGAAACTACGCCATATCTAGTTTGTTGGTTTTGTGAAAACTTCTTGTGAAAGAGTTCGTCCGGGGAAGTACTACCACCGTACCTATTTCTGCCACCAAGCAGTAGTGTTCGCATTGCTCTGTTTCGGTTTGAAGGGTACGGGTGCCAGTGAAATTACAGGCACATGAGACTTTTCACATTATGTCTCAGGGTCGGCAGCGCGCTTGTGATGCCTTTGGTGTTGCAGGCGTCCATAGGCTACGGTAACTGCTTTCCATCAGGTGGGCCGTATGCTTGTCTGCTTGCCAAGTAGTATAAAAAAAAATCTTCTCGTCGCCGATACCGCAGAGCCTCAAGACGAAAGTCTACACGCCAGTGTTGACTTACGGCACTGAGACGTGGTCGCTAACTATTGGCCGTATAGACAAGCTCAAAGTTGCGCAACGGGCTATGGAGAGAGCTATGCTAGGAGTTTCACCACGTGATAGAATCCGAAATGAGGAAATCCGTAGAAGAACCAAGGTCACCGACATAGCTCTCAGAATTAGTGGCAGTGGGCAGGTCATATAGCTCGAAGAAGTGATAACCGTTGGAGAATAAAGGTTCTCGAGTGGCGACCACAAACCGGACGACGCGTTAGAGGAAAGCTCTCCACTCGATGGAATAAAGACATTATAAACGTCGCGGGGAGTCGGTGGATGGAGGCGGCTCAATACCGTTCGTCGTGGCATTCTAAGGGGAAGGCCTATGTCCAACAACAACAACAACGAAGGCTTCAAACAAAGGGCAGGCATCTTCTATAATAGTACTACTCTACTAGTAGGTAACACATTAAAATTATGTAAATATCTGTTTACTTACGAAATTTCACCGTGAAACCGTTATAACCTGGCTTGCACTCGTTTCAAAGACACCGCCCCAAAGAAAATTAATCGCATGACACCCACAGTGCACCATAGACAAGGACCATAGAGAAAAAAGTCAAGGAACATATAGGGAGAAATAAGTGCACTGGGCTAGGTAACCACAGACAAACAGAACAACTTAAATTCAACAGGGCCACAAATCAAAAAAATTCAATATCGTTTTTAATGCAAAAATGGCATTTAGATGATTCCAATTTTTATATTCGAAAAAGACACCCATGGTTTTAGCGTTTAAAATAGTTCAATCACACAACTACCCATTTAGCATTTTGAGACTTTGATGACTAACTTCACAGCAAAGCAGCCATCTTTCCAGTTAATAATAATAATAATAATAATAACTTTATTACGAAACATAAAAGTGTCAGGTTTTGGAATGCGTTTCTTTTGAATGAAAGTTCAATAAGTTTGATTACTATTTTATTAAAACGAAACCGCAGTACTTGGAAATGTGTCTGTTTTGCATATAAGATTACCGTGATTATGGTTGTAATTGTTTATAAACAAACATGCAATATTTGTTAAATGACTGTTATTACAATCAGTCTGTACAATCAGTCTTAAAATACAGTGTTTCATTATTATACATAAGTATCCTTTGAATTAAATAATCACTTTTAAGATTATTAAAATTACTTTGGGATCACATCCTTTTCAATCAGTTTTAGGATGCCCTGTTTTTTCTCTCAGCAACTTGTAGCTTTTTGATATTATTTTATTTTATTTACTTGGGAAAAATCTGTATCCTGAGAAGTTTTGTATAAAAATATATTATGCCTTTACAACTCTTCCTTTGAAAATCTATGCCAAGAGGCTGAACACTAAGAGGTTCTGAATCATAACTGATTGGTAATCAATCGTCTGTACTGCTGTCTGAGCTTATAGATGAGGATTCACTGGAGTCTCTATCTTAATCGCTTCATCAAAAACGGTACAAATTCCATACCAGACAGACAGCCAACACAATCCTAGCCTATCGTTACTTGATGAAAACATTATCTGATTTTGGAAGTCCAGAGCAATGAATAAATTTAGTCATTGAGGAAAGTACAGACAGCGATTCAGATATACTCAAGTGAATCCTCATCTTCAAGCTCAGACAGCAGTACAGATGATTGATTACCAATCAGTTGATTCAGTACTTCCTAGTGTTCAGCCTCTTGACATAGATTTCCAAAGGAAGAGTCGTAAAGAGCAGACCTCAAAGTTATTAAAACTGATCAACAACATTAAAATATATTTTTATACAAAACTTCTCAGGATACAGATTTTTCCCAAGTAAATAATATAAAATAATATCAAAAAGCTACAAGTTGCTGAGACAAAAAACAAAGCATCCTAAAACTGATTGAAAAGGATGTAATCCCAAAGTAATGTTAAACTTTTTATACTTACTTATTTTAAAATTGATTATTTAAGCTAAAGGATTTTTATGTATAATAATGAAACACTTAATGAGATTACTGCGATGACTTAGATATTATTGATCGTAGATCTCATCGTTACTACTAGTAAGTCAAAGATTTATGGAGTATTTTATTTTGTAATATTGCTAGATGAAGAGGTGATAGTTATGGATAAGTTTCTTCCGCATTTAATTACATTGATCTCAATGTAAATTTCAAGGTAGTGTAAGGTTAAAAATACGCATCTTATAATATACCATACATATATGTAGAAAAAAAAGATTTATAAAGTAATACAAAAAAAACTACTATCAAAACTTTGATAGGCTTTCCAGTAAAAAAATGAATTTTCGACTTGTGGCTCTTTTGCATTTAAGGAGCGAGATGACAACTTCATACTACACTTTGATATTGATATATTATCAGGGTTGCTACACCGAGTTTCTGAATCACAGCACGGTACACGGTCGGATTATAAAAACTAGTAGTTTTGCGAACAGAATACCTCAAGAGCACAAACTATCTTGTTTTTCGATAAAGTTTAAAAATCGCATCCATAGTCCGATCTAGCATATACCCAATCTTACTTGAACCACAAGTCGTTGAAACTCTAACTAATGAGAGCTCACGTAATATTGGTTTTCATTTTTATTTTTTCTCAAAAACTATATTGTAAAATAAATATATAAGTAAGTACATATATCAAGTTTCATCAAGATTAATTGAAAAATGCGACGTACGCGAGTACTTACGTACATAGGTACATACATCCGAACAGACGATAGCAAATTTTGCCATATTATATTGCAAGGACTTACCTTGCTTTGCTCGCTCGGTCAATGACTAGTAATTTTTTTTTTATTGCTGCGAATGAAGTTACGAAAGTATAGTTTTTACATATTCTTTCGTTGTTTTATTTTTATTTTATAAAACTGAAACTTGAGTTTCAATAAAGTACGTTACAATAAAGTATTTTCTCGAAGGTACCTACTTTGTTGATATTGCAAAGTATAAAGAACATAGTCGCAAATAACTTTGTAAACTATGATTATAACGAACGGTTGGCAACCCTATCAGAGCCAGCTCATAAAGCCTAATAATTACGGGTGACTAGCAAGCACTAAACTTGTGACGTAGCGTTGCCTGGCAACGTCGCGTTTCGCAATTTTGGTGACAGACCCGAAAATAACGCGAGGCATACTTTTATTTATTTAGCGCCATCTTTCACTATCTTTCTCAAAACTCGGTGCTCGAGGTCCATTTAACCGCCATCTCTGTCAAATTAAACAAAACAGGGTGCTCTGCGTAAAAATATCACGCTTCGATGGTAGGTGGCGACTCAAAATGGACATTAAAAACACTCACACATACGTAAAATTGGTCGTATTTCAAACTAATTTTAAAAATTACCCTTAGTAAATTTTTATTTGAAACAACCATTTGCGAGTACGATAATCATTAGAAAATCGAAAAAAAAATACGATATAAAGAACGACAATCTGTGGATTGAAAAAATACTTAAATTATTTTGTATGGGCAAGGCAACGAGAGCATTCACCTTAAGTACATAAATACAATATTATGTATGCACGCATAGCCACAAGGGTTATACATAACCGAACATAACCAAAAACTTTCATTTCTCCACAATGAGCCATAGCAATAACCAAAAGTGTGTAAGATTACAGACTATAATATCCAATGTAGAGATTTGAAATACGAACTGAATGAACGAATTGATGGAGCTTTCTATTAATTTAACAGCAATGACAGAAAATTGCTTCAGCCACTCATCAAAATGTTCAGTTTATTGCATTTGAAGGCTTTCACATGAACTGTAGAATTGGCTTTTGTCCGTATTTTGTATCAGCATAAATTACTTTAGGTACTTTTTCTGAGAAGCCTAGGTTGTCAACGTTAGGTTAGTTTCAACTCCATAATCTTGATACCAAAGACGATGAAGGCACAGATTATTTTATCATCATGATTCATGCTCTGAAAGTAGGTCATAGTTAACTCGAAAACTGCTCTGTAAATGCGATTTACGGCCCTAGGACTGTAAATAAATTTGAAAATATAACAAGGCTCATTACATTCATTAAATGCTACAGTGAAATACAATTTCTATGACAAATCTTCAATTTCTGTTTAAAAAAGGAACTGGCCTCAGAGCGGTTGCGAATACAAAAATTAAAAAAAAAACACTTTTATGAAAATATGATTTCAAGTGACGAAAAAAAATATTTTTTACTTTCCTCGCAGTCGTAATGAAGACATGTGTTATTTTCGGGAGTAAGCGATCAATTACACCCTCCAACTCTTTGGCGTCCTCGCTTGCGTTCACTTGCTCGTACGCCAAAATATATCGGGTCTAATTGATTGCTTATGGCCTTTGTTTAACAATATACAATACAAAAAAGTTACAGCTTCCTTACTTAAACATAATATTTTTTGTTTAGGTTTTGCAAAACGGATATAACTTACTATAATTATTAGGGTGTATTGAACTTTAACTTTAAATAAAAACTTTTTCAACTAACCATGCAAAAAGTTCGATAAAAACATTGCTTTTTGAAAAACGAACATTTGGACACTTACTATACCATAGTAGCAGTTTTTAATGTAAGTATAAGTTTGATCCTGCCTAAATTATACTGGCCATGGTCGTGCGGCAGAGTAGGGGATTATAAAAAAACGTTCTCTTGAGATAATTGAGATATTACTTTTGTGATTTTGGCGTTTCATCGACTCCACCCGAAAAAACTTTAGCGAAAAATCAATAAAAGCCTTATCTACAAGTATATCATGGATTTGATAAACACCAAAAATACTACGTCTTGTTCCTAAAACGTACTTTTTCCGATACATCTTTTTCTGTATGTTGTAGTTATTTCTTGTTTTTTTTTTTTTTTTTTGACAGACTATCAGGGAGTAATAAAAGTATTGTTCAAATCAAGCCTAAAATGGCTTTGTTCTTAAATTGCGTCATTTTATGCTCTTCACAAAATATATATACCAATAGGTACCTACTTACAAACAAATAAATACTAGTTGCTTCAAGATATCTAAAAGGTACAGCGACTTGAAGAAAAACTTGTCATAAAACTAGAATCAGTAGGTTTTTTCTTATAGCTGTCACCATTAAGCAAGGTTTTGAGCTTACATAATTCATGTAATATTGATAAATGGGTACAAAAAGGGCTAATCGATTGGTATTTCTAATAGACAGACCAACCTGTGGCCAGACCAGACTGACTGGCAAAGTATTATAGTGAAAGAAATATGGTGACAAAAAAAAACACCGTATAATGGTATGGTCAGCAAATTAAATCTGCAATTTTTGTATGAAACCCAACGCAAAATGAATTACAGTGACAAAATAATAGGTGCTTTTATAATGAGGGCTTTTCATCTTCGATTTAAAAAAAAGTAGTTCAAATTGGTTCGATAGATGGCGCTGACTCAACTCTAGCTGTCTAGATTGTCAAATGTATTATCTGTGGTGTACGCGTACTAATTATCCAACTATTCTGTTATGACATTCTGTTTGTGTTTGCTTCTTGAGTGTGCGCTAGTGATTTCGTGGTGTTTTTAGAAGTAGGCAAAAATAAATATCACGAAATGAAAATGTTATATCTACGTTGTTGATGTAGACATATAACTTTATTTTGACACTTGACAGCTAGGTACAGAGCAGCGCCATCTATTTTCAACGCTGAAAGCATGATTTGAAACGGCCGTGAAAACCCCTCATTAATTTAGTTTACCACTTCAAGTTGAAAACGATGTGTCAAACTTACAGACATTTTCTACATATTTGCTCGGAACTTAAAAATAAAAACTTTTAAACCTTTAGTAACTTGTCCTGTAAAAGCTAAGCAACAAGCTTAATTACCGAGTTTCCGAAGAATACATTTACCTCTTCGAATATCCTTAAAAGTGTTCGTAAGGTACTAACTTCAATTTTAAAATGTCTCACACTTCAATAAAATTTTAATAAGCCATCAACGTAGCATGAGCTTGGTTGTAAAATCATCGATATAATGAGCTGCACACGATGCTATTGATTTTAAAGGGCCGTGATCAAAAGGCATGGAACCAGTATTGGCTAACAAGAAAATTCATACATTGTCAAAAACTACAAGTTTATTTTGATTCACGATTTAGAGCAATCACTTTTCGAAAATTTTCTAATTCTAATTCTTAATTTTCTTTGTCTTAATCTAAATATAGCTTCCAAATAATACTGCATGTACTTTTTCGAATATTACCACAAAAACTCTGTTAAAATCGGCTATTTAAAAAACAAATTATTGAGTAAACTAACCAAGTATTACATTTAACTGTCTACCATAGATATTTAAAATGACATAATAAAAAAACGGCCACTCAGAAAATTTACTTTTGAAATTCACTTAGAAAATTTAGGTAGATACTTGATACAACGTATCAGCGTGACACGTATACGTAACCTATGAGTTTTCTAATATATTCAACTGGAACTTATTTAGATTATCAATGTTTGTCACGCCTTTTAACAGTGACAACGGGAATTGTGTATTTACTCATCCAAACTAGAAACTGCACAAAATTTACATAAAATTATAAAAGTACCTACAATATATTTTAAAATGAGCCTATTTTAGCTAATATGTATATCTATTATGACTTTTATATGAGCATCGCCCGTCACTAAAGTCATTGGAAATATGTTAAGACATGCTCACTATGTTTAAATTAGCATTGAGGTGATAATTCTCTAAAGAGATAAATCACGCTCAACTATGACACTATAATATCAAATTATGAGTAGGCATCTAACGAAAGGTAGGATAATCGGCTATGGGTATTTTCTATGAAATTTTGTAAGCCAAACAGTTCTTATTACTTCAAACAAAAACTCGAATCATTTACCTGTATTTATATGTAGTATGTTTTATAGATGAGCCTTCGAACTCACGCCCTCGGAATCGATTCTCAGAGCGGAATTTAAATATCGAATTTCGAACGAGGCGCTGATATTAAATTTACCACTTTACCCAACACCCGTTAAATTTTCACTTTAACAAGACAGGTATGGTATAATTCTCACTTTTGTGTTAATTTGGTGAAATAAATTGATAATTATCAATGTAAATTTTCAATAAATGAATTTAGCCGTCGTTTTATATTTCAACACCTGCTTACTTATAAACAAAAAGTATTGAGCACCATATTACTTAGTTTTTCTATTAATTGACTTAATTTTTATTTGCCTAGTTTTAAGTTTTGTGGTTTA
This sequence comes from Epirrita christyi, assembly GCA_951392215.1. Classification (NCBI taxonomy): domain Eukaryota; kingdom Metazoa; phylum Arthropoda; class Insecta; order Lepidoptera; family Geometridae; genus Epirrita; species Epirrita christyi. The sequence goes on from OX595835.1 coordinate 3,762,323, forward strand.
AAAAACAACTAGAATTCTGCCAAAGCAACTAAGTAAATACCTAAATCTATGTTAAACTCTACCAAAAACTTACATTAACTGAAACCGAATGACACACGAGACCTTGGACTTCGGTTGTACCGCTACCCGGTACATTTTCACATAAACTCTCCAGCCACACCATTGTTAACTTTACAATCCATTGCGGCACTACCTAGTGCGAGCACCGGCACATGCGTGCGACACGAGCTATGTAACTGACACAAGTGAGTCAGAGTGAGTGGGAGGAATGCGAGTTGAAAGTCCCGTGGTAGGGGCAGGCAGCCAGCGTTGCGTGACGGCTAGGTACGGTCGGATCGGACACGTCACGGCAATTATCATGTTCCTTGATTATCATTTTTGTTGAAGTATCAAAAACTGAGCATTTTTGATGGTAGTCACGTTTCAATATACTGAAATTCAAATGAACCAAAGTTTTCTCATACATTCTCTAAGTATGGTAACTTGCTAGCAAGTATTTTTGTCATCTAAGCTCCCGCAGTATTTTTCTCACAGACCAAATTAACTTTTACCACATGTTTTTTTTTATTTGTTACTTCTAAATGTTTTTGCTGATCGTACATTATTTTACAATGATCACTGCATGCCCTCATTTTATTGCTTTCTTAGATTTCAAAATTCGAACACGCTTCGAATGGCTGATGGTAACAGTCAACGAAAATTAGTTTTTTTTTATGGTTGATAAATTCGAATAAAGAATCAATATAAGAATGAGTGCCCGCATAGACACACTACTAAGTAGGTAATGGATAACGAATTAAAACTCTTTGTTAAACAAAACTTACCAAAATTACGTCATTTTCTTTTATGCCCTTTCAGGCGTTTTTCTTACGATGACACTCCAATGCTGCAACAAAAGAAAAACATTTTTAAATGACGTGAAATAATAATATTATAGAGACTTTTTCTGCTCTTTCGAAGGGAGACGTCGTCCTTTTTTATTTTATTTGAATTTCTAGTGTTTTTTTGAGTAATTTTGTTGGCATTTTAACCGGTGTAGCTTATAAAGAGCACATGGTAGTGAATTTAAATAAAATAAGTGTATTGCGTGTCTTTTCAAAGGGGTGGAAATTGACCAGGAAGATTCTAGTAAACTGCCATCGATTTACTAGAACATTACTTGACAGAGGACATGACGACTGGACATTGTTTGATAATTATCTATGCTACTTGACATTGGCAAAAATGATAAAATCCTCAGATGCCATTAAAAAAAATAAAAAGACGTGAATTAATATGCTAAACAACCGTACTACTGGCAAAATACGTATCATGCATGACATTGTTATAACGCCACGCGTCCTTTTGTAAATATTTCAGTTACCTATACACGATCATGTTTTATAAATATTATAGTGTTACTTTACTCCTCAAGACTTACTAATAGGTTGTATGTGTATGCAAATGTAAGTAAGTAATTAAATGGCTTCATCATCATTCTAAAAACTCTCAATTGCCTATAGTAAATTAACGAAATCAACATTTTTATACGCACTTTCAGCTTAACCTTTTCTACGAATTTTACTGTTAAAATTGTAAAACGATAGTTATTTAGACCAAACTTGACATGCGAGTACATATTAACATATTGAATACTTGGAAATTAACCGAAATTCGAGATTTTTTATTCGAGACTTGTCGTTCGAGGTTTAATATATTGTATTTTTAAATTTTAGTATATTAATAGGAGTATATTCTTAGACTGGACACACAACGGCACATCCATGGGGGAAATGGAGGAATAACATAATACCTCAGTTAAAGTACCGCTTTATGCCGAGTTTATCAATAGAGTATTCTACAAGTAGAGACAAGTCCATAGACAAGGCGATAGAGATTTAACCAATACTTAGACATCATTATACTAAATTTAAATTTATTAACCAATACTTAGACATCATTATTATAGAATTGAAATTTATCGGTCCATTATCTAGAAGCGCCGGGAGCTTTCTCAGGTGCCTATTGTTGCACTTGCACCTATAATAAGTACCTACCTATATAAGTTACTTCATCGCATGTACAGAGCTATTGTTTAGATCAGATAGGTACGAATATTCTATACTAGCTGGTGCCCGCAACTTCGTCTGCGCAGGATTAGTATTTCGAGTAGCTTATATTAGCGTGGCGTAGAAAAGAATATAACCTATATATATACTGTGGCGGGCTTTTTTTGTAGGACTATTTAAGATAAACATTTCCATTATACATTACATATGTGTAACTCTAGCGGTTTTGGCAGCGCACGCCAGAATAGCTCGCAGATGGTAGATTTTTTCCTACTTACTTGACACTTATCGTCATATTATGGACAATTCACACAACATCTTTATAAATTGTAGCCTATGTGTTATTCTGATGTATAAGCTATATTATTGTAGAGCTTCATTAAAATCCATTCAGTAGCTTTTACGTGAAAGAGTAACAAACATCCATCTATCCATCCATCCATCCATCCATACTTACAAACTTTCGCGTTTATAATATTATAGTAGGAGTAGGAAGGAGAGGATAGGAAGTAGGATGAAAGCATCTTCGTTGGAATATTACTGTATTTAATGGGCACTTTTTTTAACTTGAGATTCCAGGTTTACAACTTTGCCTGACTACCAAAAATGAGAAACTCTTTGTAGTTTGGGGGGTTAGTACGGGTTTTGATAGTTTTCGAAACTATATATGAAGTTTCGTTTTCTTCCATACATTTACTTGCAGCGCCCCTAGCGAAAACGAGAAGAAAACTAAGGACGCTGTCAGTAAATGTATTGGATGGAAACGAAACTTCATATAGTTTTCGAAAACTATCAAAACCCGTACTAGACGTGCTGATGATAATTCAAACTACGGAGACTAGACAGCCTATATGTCCCATTTTATGGATTGAACATACTGTGGCGGTTATCGGTGGGTGAAGGCGGCTCAAGACCGTTCTTCATTGCATTCTTTGTAGGAAGTCCTTTAGTGGACTTCCTATGATGATGATGATGATTAATCGCAATGTTTATTGAATATCAATGGTTTTTCCAGTCTGGTTTTTCTTCCAACAAATAAGATTTGCTTGAGTTCCGTAGCTCATGTTGTAACCGGAGTTTTTTAAACAAAATAAGTTATTTGTTGCAAAATTTATTATTTTTCAAAGCAATCTTTTATGAATTTGTCTTAATTAGTTAGTCTTTCGACTGATAAATGAAGATAAATTTAGTATTTGAAACCGCGAGCTGATCAAAATGCCAGCCCAAACACTGACAGTCAACTATGTATGAGTTTCGTTCACCTTCTGTCTTATCAGATCAGCTTATTGTCACCATAATATTGAATTATCATTGAAAATTTACCAAATTTAGGTGCAAACAACTAATATGAAAAAGAGGCAACTCGGCCCTTGTCCAAGCTTCCTCCCTCTCAATGGAACTCTGTCAAAATACAGGCAAGTTCAATATAAGCTTGAAACATTCATTTAAATACATACGTAGACACACACCTTTTTCCTGAAGGGGTATAGGCAGAGCCTCAATAGGCCTCTGGTTGTACAAACGCAGGAATATAGATGAGACCAGTGGTGAGCACTAGGGCATGTAAACCGGTTAACCGATTAACCGAAAAACCGATTAACCGACTGATTTTAGGTCGGTTTTTTACCGGTTTTTTTCGTAGAAAATAACCGGGTTTTCGGTTTTTTTTAATGAGTAATAAATCACAAATTCATTTCAAACTACGCCTTGCAGACTTTATTTAGAACGACCATTTTAATCCATCTAATTATATTAAAACATAATACGTTAAAATTGCAAAAATACAGACAAACACTTCTCAGAAAACTTTATCATTGGACCGCATAAAACGTCGTTAGTGAATATCGTAGTGTAAATAAGCTATTACCTACTATTAAACAAGCAGAGCAAGAAAGCGAAGGCAGCGTTGCATGAGCACACTGGGCGCCACCGTCGTCGCTGCGGTCAGCGGTCGAACTAGCAAATTGTTAATTATACCAAAAAAAAGTGAATTAGACTTAGTAACTTTTAGGACTGATTAATGATAATATTTTAGACTAACTACTTATCTTGTTGATTATAGTTAACTACTCTATTTGAGTATGAGTGAGTTGAATATTACCGAATGTTTTAAACCTTACTTGAGTAAGAGAGAGAGTTTTAATATAAGACTAAATTATTTTAATGTTTAAAGATACCTATCCCTAAACGTGAGAAAGTCGAGTGGGCCTGACAGTATCCCGGCTATTGTGCTCAAATAATGTGCTCCCGAGCTGTGTACCGTTTTGTCGCACCTCTTCGACCTCTCTTATACCACGGGGGTTGTGCCATCTTCATGGAAGGTAGCCCATGTCCACCCTATCCCTAAAAAAGGGGATCGTACCGAACCGTCCAATTACAGGCCTATAGCGATAACTTCTGCAAGGTGATGGAGCGAGTGATCAACACTCGGCTTCTTGGTTATCTGGCGGAACACCAGCTGATCAGCGATCGGCAATACGGTTTCCGTCACGGGCGATCAGCTGCTGATCAGCTGGTGATCTTCTAGTCTACCTTACTCACCGTTGGGCAGAAGCCATTGAGAGTAGAGGAGAGGCTTTGGCAGTAAGTTTGGACATCGCAAAGGCATTCGATCGTGTGTGGCACAGGGCGCTTCTATCGAAGCTTTCATCATATGGCCTTCCCGAGGGCTTATGTAATTGGGTCGCCAGTTTTCTTTCCGGGCGGTGCATTAAATCCGTAGTTGATGGATCCTGCTCGGACTTCATGCCCATCAACGCTGGCGTTCCCCAAGGGTCAGTGTTATCACCCACGCTTTTCATCATTCACATCAATGATATGCTACAAATTAGCGGTCTCCATTGTTATACGGATGACAGCACTGGTGATACCCTCTACTCTGGCCGCGCAAACGCCTCTCGTGCCGAAGTGGATGAAACTAGGTCAGCGCTTGTGTCTGAAGTGGAAAGCTCCTTAGAGCTCGTATCAGATTTTACTTTACTATTTATTATTTTACTTTTTTGCAAATTTACCGCAAAAAAAGCCCCATTTACCATCGCGCCGCAGTTTCAGGACATTCCTCTTTCCACCTCCGCGAGCATTGGGATTCTGGGAGTTGAAATTTCTAACGAGGTCCAATATGGGAGTCACTTAGAAGTAAAGGCAAAACTAACTTCTAAAACACTTGGAGTGCTTAATCGTCCGAAACAGTACTTCACGCCAACTCAGCGCTTTCTACTATACAAAGCACAAGTTCGGCCACACATGGAATACTGCTCTCACCTATGGCACGGGGCCCCCAAGTACCAGCTGCTTCGCTTTGACTCCCTACAAAGAAAAGCCGTGAGAATCGTCAACGACCTCAAGCTCACCAGTAGGTACACGAGCCGCTGAGCCTGCGCCGAGAAATCAGCTCGCTCTGTGTATTCTAACGACTCTATAATGGCGAGTGCTCTGAGGAACTATTTGATCTTATACCCGCTTCCAGGTTCTATCATCGCACCTCTCGACATCGGTTGGGAGCTCATCCACATATCATCTATGTGTGGGTATCTCGTACAGCTCGCTTTACAAGATCTTTTCTCCACATACGTGGAAATTGTGGAATGGGCTCTGAGGTTTTTCCGCTAAACTATAACTTGCACAGCTTCAAAAAAAAATGTAAAAAGGGTCCTCCAAGGCAGGCAACGCATTGGCAATGCCTCGGGTGTTGCAGATGTCGACGGTAACCGCTTACCATCAGGTGGGCCGTATGCTAGTTTGTCGAGCCATAACATAAAAAAAAACTATTTTGTTGATTTTTATAGTTTTCTCATGAAGTGAAATTTAATTTCTCTTAAATATATATAAAGAACATATTTAATATAATAAATATTCTATAACCTGAAGAGAGACAGTTTTAATACTACCAAATAAATAAGTAAATTACACTTAGTAACTAACTATTAGGACTGATTTATCATGTTGTTGAATTTTGTTATTTTATTCGAGTAAGAGTGAGTTCTGCACATTACAATACTTTAAAATTTTACAAGCTAATTTAAATGGTGCTTCCTTATTCAAATAATAAGTTCATTTTTATTAAAATTTACGGTTTTATCTTATCCTAAGACACCTATACAAAAAACTCTAAAAATAACCGATTAACCGGTTTAACCGGTTTTTGAAACATAAAAACCGAGAAAACCGGTTTTTTAAAACAACCCGGTTTTTACATGCCCTAGTGAGCACATTGCCGATATTGCTTTCCCATTGCGAACTCGGTCAACGCCTTATCCAATAACATACTCCCAAACAAGCGAACGGCCAGGAAATATTATACCAACGAAAACTGCCCAACAAGTCCGAGAAAAGATCAATAGGCAGATGACCCTTTCAATACCAGCCCATAATATGGTGCACTATCTCAAATTACCATATCTCATGCTCCTTTCAATAGCCTACTTGCCTAACTAACATTTAGATAACATTCGCAGCAAATTGCACTATTCAAATAAATAACTTGCAAAGCTAACAATGCGTTTTGCTTAACAAATCAGAACTTCATTAGGATTTAGCTATATTGCGGTCGGGCTTACTCCCATGCGAACCGAAAAGCGTTGTTCCTAAACTTGTGAATTCATAGAGCATCGAGAAATAAGTATCTACTGTCAGCTCAAAAGCCTACAGGGCCAAATGGGGCCAGGGTCTGCGATCTATTCTGATTACAGATTTGTGTTTAGAGATCAAGGGATCGCTCAGATAACTGAGTAAGAAAGTATAAACTTAGATTTTGAACGAAACAAAAATGTTCAAAATGGCGTCCACATGACTTTTTTTCAATTCTGAAAACAGATTCGTGTTCAGTAATCAGTAATCACCCCTTTGAAAAAGATTTAAAGAACTAATTAAAAGTTTTCCTGTAAAAAAAATTGTGGCGTTGTCCCACCGCCCTCCGTTGAGGCCAAACAGGTGGAAGATATCGGGAATGAACGCGTTACAGAACCTCATTAGCGTGCAGTAGCCCTTTACAGAATCGATCCACAATTGAATTTAATCACGTCTGTTTTAGCAAAAAACACTACAATAAACACCCGAAAACAGCATTTTTGCTTTTGCACCATGTGTTTCACTCGCCAATCATGCAGCATAAGTGACCAAGTGGTCCAAATAAGCTCCATTAGGATCTGTGTAGATACTTATTAACACTTCTGTTACTCCTTCTGTCCTCGAGAGCGGGCTATGTTAGGGCGAAGAATAGACGGTGGAGTAGGTGATCTTAAATTGTGCAGCCACAAAAGAGGCCAGAGCCGTGACGGGTTTGCTGGAACTGCTTGGATCCTGCTCTCCATTAATGACGCCTTCAGACTTACTTCAACAGTGTTGCCTTCAAGCCATAGTCCTGGAGCTGGGCTGTCTAGGGTAAGGTCCGCAGCGGGATAGAATTTGAATTAGATTAGAATACCTCGGATGGCCACTGACTTATAGCAGCAACACGACGAACGCATGTTGCCAGTGAAATCAGATTTTGGAACTCTAGGGAACGAGCCATGGTCGATAGCCGCTGCGCCTGCAATTGTTCGCAGTAAATACCGATGGAAATATTATTTATCGGTAGAAAACAGCACTATTTCACTTTAAGTGGATGTTATGCCTTATTATTTATTATTTTGTGATCCAATTTAATAATAAACGTAGAAGGAATACATTAAATTTATATTATTGGTTTGGTTATCCATTGTGAAACAATAGTTGTATTACAAAATAAGAATAATTTCCTAAGCTACAATTTAATGTTAACATTGACAATTATTTTGAAAATTTTACAATAGTTTTAAAATACATATACTTTTCATACTTATACTAGAGTAGCAACTACATGATCCGATGGCTGAGATCCGTTATATTGCATGATACGGTATGGTATTAATTTACTTAACGTATCCTCCATCAGTCCCTTACTGTTGAGGACCGTGACGCTTTGCATATCTTCAATAGATTTCCGATCCTCGGCTTATTATTTATGGATTACATTCCATTGGCCCCGATAAAGATTACCGAATAGTTTCTACGCACCAAATTAATACCGGTAAAAAAAGCGGAAAAAAGTTACGGTACTTTTGAGAAAAACCATGTTGCTGTATATTCACTATATAACCGAGCAAAAACGAAAATACCCATACAACGCATTATCTTCGCAATTCTCGGTATGCCTATGTGGTCTTAATTTAAAGATGCTTTCTCGTGTGACCTTTCGTTGCTTTGAACAAAGTGCGGTTTTTGCACTAAACTGAATGGCGGATAGAATCTTTCTCACGGGTCCATGGGCACGGGAGGCATGATAATTGGGCTTTCTTTGTTTTGTGAAGAATCCTTGTGAAATTAATTCCTTGATTAGGCGTATGATTGTTTATAGTTCTTTTTACTTTAACATTGGTCTTGACTTGTGTCACTGAATATTCTGTGCAGGACAGTTAAAAAAAATATACATTGGCGTCGATTTTGTAGCCGCGCTAAACTATGGCGGTCTCTTTCATTTTAGTCTAATCGTGCTAATGCACGGGACCGCAATATTTTGAGTGCGGTTTATTTAATGACACAGAATGATTAGTACTTACCTTTATTTTTATTTTTTTTATGAATTAATAATATATTTTTTTAACGTAACTTAACACATCTAAAAAACCTTACAAGGCTTGTCTAATAATGACCTATACATATTAAAAAAAACCATATGCATAGAGTTCTACAATTTAATAAGTTTTGAAGGAAAAACGCTTCGCACTTTATTCATAAAACCTCCAGTATATAAAATTACAGTTATTTTCTGAATTTGGTACTCTGAAATTATAAATTCCCGTACACATCGGTAAAATTAACTGCGTGGAACGGTTATAGCACGGAGCTCGGTGTACAACCGCTTTAGCGGACCTAACTGGATATGCACTCAGCTTTATTAATTTCAAATGTTACTTCATTTTTAACCAACTTAAAAAAAAGGAGGAGGTTCTCAATTTGTTTGTTTTTTTTTATGTTTGGTACCTCATATTATCTCCGTCGTTTATAAACCGATTTGGAAAATTATTTTTTTATTTGAATGGATTCAAAATCCAGTTCTGATAATGGAATCCATGAGGAATTGAGGGAACTCCTCAAATATTACAGGCATACAATAGTGATTTTGATATTTTCAGAAGCATTTGCATTCAGAAAGTATCTTTTGATGATGTGGAACTTGTTAAGAAGACCAGAAATGGCCACCAATCAAAATATCATCCAGATACTTAGTCGAATACAATGGTGGAAGTCCGTTTTTTAAATGAAAGGTTATCAGGTAAGTAATGTTTTGAATAAGGAGTATTTGATCATGATTTTCGGTAATTTTCCGTTTTTACGTCGCCCGTTTTTTTTTCTGAGTTTAATATCTTGTAATTTTGGTGGTATTTTAAGGTTTTAGGTGAAATCAGAATGATGATGTTGGTCGTCTTCAATAGTGAGTTATCTCCTGGTTCACACAAATTGTTGGAGGAAACGGACGCTCTCACGATGTTATATAACACTTCAGTTGACTCAAACAGGTTCACCAGTCGCTGAACCGAGATAATTCTATGAAAATTATAGTATTTTACCTCCTGTTTTATGTTTCTGGAGAAATGCGGCCAATTCAAATCAAATTAGACGAAGATAGGAGTTGAATTTGTAAAACTGTCATCTCATATTCAATGGACCCAAAAATTTGCTAACAAAGTTCTTAGTAAGTAGATAAATAATTATTAATGAATTTATTTAAACCTAACATTATATAAACATAATTATCACTAGAAACGGTATATTTACCATGATTTTTGAGCATTATTGATTCCCGATATTTCGGCACAGTTTCATGCGCCATGATCACGGGTAAACTGAAGTCTTTGCGAGTAGATTTTTATTGTTATTGGTAGCCGTAACGATCTGATCTAGTTATTATATAAATATAGTTATTTTTTATGATATTTATGTATTTATTAATCTATTTTATACTATCTATTTTGACAAACAAACGACAAAAAAATTGTGCACTACCTCTAAATGATTTTCCACAGTAGGTACACAAACGTTAGGTTGAAGAGAATGCTATCTAACATTATATTCGCCTATGTACCGTACAAATGTGAGTACCTACTTACACAATTTCATCACAAAATATAATTTTAGAGCTCCATGTGAAAGAGTTTATCCGGGGAAGTATAACACTATTTCTACCACCAAGCAGTAGTTGCTTGCTTTGTTCCGGTTTAAGGAGTATGGGTACCGGAGAAATTACAGGCACATGAGGCTGTACAAATTTATTACTCAGGATGGCGGGCGTAGTGTTATACCAAGTAGGGCGCGTCCTAGGTGGACGTGACAGGGGTTACCACAAGTCACCGTGGTCGTCGGTCGTCGTCGCCGCTTGTTCGCTCCTGTCACGCCGTGAACTAAACACGCGAGTAACGCGCCAACACTGAGGGCGCTATCTGTTGAACGCATCCGTACACAAGCTCCAACATTTCGATATTTTTAATGATATAGCCTGGGTTGTATTTTTAATTCATTAAGAGTATATTTAAGTTATAATTAAGATGGTTAGCATTTTGGTGTAGCTTACTGTCAGTCTGATATAAATAATTCTAATTCTAATTCTAAGCATCAGGTGACTCACAAGACAAACAACAACAAAAAAAATATTTAAATTTAAAAATATACAAATGTTCGTGCAAATCTTGTACACAAGCTTTGCCTTTTACGTTTTCTGGTATGTCCAGAGGCATTTTATAGGCTTGTAAGAGAAGGAAACATTGCTTGTTCGTGCCTGTGTACCTGTAGGTGTCTTGTAGCCACAATATATGAGCAGTATCATAATCAAATAATTCCCATGATTTCGTGAAATACAAAAGTAAGCAAACTCTTTGCACCATCAAATGTCTATAGGCATATTTATAGTTATAAATACATATAAGTGGTAAGTAACTAAAGTTATTTCCAATGGCGTATTCGTATGAATGTAAAGTGAACAAACACGACCGTGTTGTACTTATATCCATCAATAAGTAACTCCGTAATGCTGTCCATGCATAAAAGGATTTTTTCCGCTGCCTTATTCAATAAAGAGTGAGACAAAATGCAATCGGAGCCAATTACCAATCCCGAGATCTCATTGTCAATCCGTCAAGAATGCAATCGAAATTGAAGTAACCGCCAATCCGCCCAAGATTGAATTTAAAAAATAGAGCTCGTCAGCCGATTTCTTGTTGATTGACGGTTGGCTTGCAAGGAATCTCGGTTTCGAACATTTTGATCTCAGGCTTATTGGTTGTTGGATCCTATTCAATTTCGATTGCATTTTGTCTCACTTTACTGAATAAGGCTGCGGGTATAGTCGAACTCAATTACAAGGACTGCACAGTCATACTATCCATTCGGTTACCGTTATCCAAATGACAGACCGGCCAGACGAACGTTGGGAACATTAAGCTGAAGATACAGTCGCCATCAGAAGTACCTACTCAAGTAACCAAACACAGCGCTAATACATTCTTAAATGTGTCTTGTGATAACCAAAGTGCTCATCCACCTCGCCAAAAGTATCTGTACACTCAAAACTTAATAAGTAATAAATGAACTTTGAATTAAACATTCTGATGGTAACTGTACCTTTGAACGCGAACAAGTTAGATCGATCTAAGATACGATTAAATTATAAAAGTACCAAAATAACTACCGATCGTGTCTGGTTATGAAAACGCATTGATAGTGCTCACTTTTCTTTAGCGCCATCTAGTTATGAATTCGGTAACTAATTTGAAATAAATAACCCAAAAGATCTGAATAGGTAGTTTACGGTTAAAACTTTTCGCATATGTTTAAAGACACATTAATCCCATTTCGTAATCACCGCAATTTGGCCAACAATGCTAGACTGAGACCACTCTCAAAATATTTCCATGCAATTAAATATTCATTACCCGACAACGCCCGCGGTCGTGGACATTTTCTGTCATTAGGAGAACACGATGCCTGTCGGTTATATTTAAAATCATTGCATTTGGTTCGTATATGCATGAGGCTAAATAGGAATGTAGGACAATTTGTTTCTAAACTTTTATTTAAGTTAAGCGCGCCGTTTGATCATTCTTCTCTTTTGAAAATGCCTGCCTGACATATGTTTTGGGACATGTTCAAACAGGAAGGCAATTCTCACAATTATTTCTCATTCAATTCACAACATAATCTCACCTCAGTCACCTTTCGATCAATTATCAACCTCTCTGTCGCTCAGGAAGAATTTAGAGCGAGAAAGATAACGTATGCGAAGATTAAATAATAGTTACTACGTATACGCACGTAGTGACAGATGTGACAGTTGACTGAATTGAGATTAGATTGTGAATTGAATGTTCCGCTTAGTCCCTACTACTTGCAAGCAAACAAGCACACGGCCCACCTGATGGAAAGTAGTTACCGTAGCCTAATGAAAGCCTGCAACACCAGAGGCATCACACACGTGCTGCCGACCCTGAGACATAAAGGTGATAAGTCTCATGTGCCCGTAATTTCACCGATACCCTTACCCTTCAAACCGAAACACAGCCATGCGAGCACTACTGCTTGGCGGCAGAAATATAGTTGCAGTATGGTAGTACTCCCCGTGGACGAACTCTTTCACAAGAAGTTCTATACTTATTAAGTATTAACAAATTGTAACTTCTGTGGATTTAGGTTGCCAAATACAAGCTCAAATGTTATTCATAGCATGTTACAGAAAATGCGATTCCTCTCATTTTTGATCCAGTCATATCACCCTGGTCTTTTTTTAGCCATTTTAAATAAATTTCAATGTATCTTAGTGCGCAATGATAAAAGTCCAAAGAGATAACCGAAAGTTTCCCACGAACTGTCTGAAGCAAATATTATGCTAATTGGGGCTACAATAGATGCTATCGAATAATTACCTTAATAAGCGCCGTATACTCATAATCAAGCAGAATTACATCTGAATTTTATTGAGCCATTGTATTCGGGGGCGATTGCCAATCAACTTTTGTATTGGACAGCGTGTAAGTATTAGCCATGCCAATAATGAAAAAATCTTTTGTCTATCAGATTGTTCGCATTCTGTCTCGCTAGCGTCGTTACAGCGATGTCTGTTATCTCTGTCATCTTTCTTTTTTTTTTTCAGTATAAAACGGCTGCCATTTAAATTGTTTCTTTATAGGCGCGGCTTATAACTTAGACGGATGCGTAGGTATATAATTGTTTTTAAAGTTTGTCATCAGAAAAATGCCAGTTAGTGAGGGCTGCTTTCATGGTGGCCCGAATTCTCAATGTTTCGCTTGAGTAGGGTAAGACATGATTAGAAATACCTGATTTAATAGTTTCAATCCCCAATCGTTATGTTTTTAACCAAAAATACGTTAAATTTATTAATTTTGTTATTAGTACTACAGCTTATTTATTATTTTACTGATGTTCTCAAAACTTTAGCTTACTGAAACGTCTCGTAATAACAATGACTAAAATAATTTAAAATCCTTTCAAATCGTAACTAACAGCGTCCTACTGACGACAAATTGACGGGCGGAGGCTTCGCAGGAGTTCAACAAACCCGGCCACCGCTTCCCCTAATTATCCTACCTTGCTTAAGCCGTCTCTAAAGGCTCTATTGCGGTTTAGATTTACATTAAAAATGGTGGTAAAACATGGCTTTTGAATGCTACTTTTTAAATTACTTTATCACAGAAAGGTATTTTGAGAAATTTCTATTTGTAATGCCGACTTTTAGCAGCGGTTCAGTTTATTTTTGTTTTGGTTCAACAAATATGTTACGGCATGCAGTTGCTGGATAATTGTAGTAGCAATGCAAATAATATATTATAATGCCGTGTCATCATCATTATCACGAGCCTATCGAAGTCCACTGCTGGGAATATGTCTCCAAATAATAATGGATGTTACTTATATGTCCAAATGGCAAATTTCATGTAATATTTTCCTCAACCCAATAAAAGTATAGGTAAGTATCTCCTTAGTAATTAGAAAGATACATTATTGATTGATCACATTAATATACGCATAAATAAGTATAACTAACAAACAATAATTTCAAATACAACAATGTTTTTGGTACTGTAGAATTACCATAAAATGAATTTATGCTAAAAAAAAATATTTTAGTTTAGAAATAATAAAACAACTAAGTATGTAATCAACAATTACGTACAAAATTTTAAAAAAACATATAAAGTAGTTAATTTATCTAAAGACCGTCGCAAACGATCTACAGATAGCTCAACTGATCCAAGACGCTGGCTGACCACGCTGAATGGCAATACCTACTAATGCGTTGAACCAAATAAGAGCAAGCTCTCGGGTCAGCTAACTCAACTTAGGTTAATCCATTATTATTCATTATCAAATTCAATTTATTTCCCTATCAGATAGTCGTGTATGAATGAAGTCATCGCTTGTCGCATTATCGATCTATGTTCGTTACAAACTGTATATTATATCTTCTGAAAAGCGGCTCGAATCGATACAAGCAGTAGTTAAGTATCTAGTTACATTACTACTGGATAAACTATAAATCATTATCTCAATACAGATCTTGCGATTAACATTTATTTTAGAAATATCTATGTTCACGTACATAGTTAGCGTTCATGTTAGATGTATGGTAGATTTCGTGTTTACATATAATAACTTTTCATTTAAAAAACCGACTTCCGCCATAGTATTCGACTAAATATTTGGATGAAAAAAATTTATGAAAGAACCATAGTGGTGGAAGGATTATGATACTTTTTGAATGCAAATGCTTGGTTTGTTGCTGAAAATATCAAAATTGCCATATGTATGCCTACAATATTTGAGAAGTTCTCTCAATTCCTCATGGATTCCATCATCAGAACTGGATTCTGAAAAACCAATCTGACTAATCTGGAAGTATATCTATTCATATAAAAAAAGAATTTTCCAAATCGGTTCATAAACGCCGGAGATATGCGGTAACAAACATAAAAAAAAATACAACCGAATTGAGAACCTCCTCCTTTTTTGGGAAGTCGGTTAAAAATCATCATCATGATGTTGTAAAAGCCGACTAAGGGACTCACCAAGGGATGGGCAAGCAGCATTCTCTGCATCTGAATGCTCACCACCAACTCCCCCTCCCCCCTCCATTATATTCTATGGAGGAGGCCTCGTCTAGCAGTGAACGAAAACAGACTGGTGATGATGATATAAATTTCTTTAGCAAGACTTCATCATCAAATACAAGCTAAACCTTTTCCTGCGATATAAAAGTAACTTTTATTCATTGGGTATCCTTTCTCGTATTGTACCAATATCCCTACGAATGGTTTTACGATCAATAACAGCCTAGATATCTTCATCACAATAACTTAATAATACATAACATGAAGAATTTAAGGAGCAGTATAGGATGCCAATTCGTTTTAATTTTTATTTTAATTGTTCGAATGAAAAATAATAAAACATTCTTTACTTCTTTTTATTATCCTTTCTATTGTTTGTGGAATAGTTTTATAAATCGCGCAATCATGAGATAAATTCTTAAGTGTAATTTTGCAAGTGGCGAAAAATTCAAATTTTATTGTGTTTTTTGCTCATCACAATTCACAGGCTATCACAATCAACTCTTCTTGTGATAGCAAAAACTGATTTTGCGAAAACTAGGAGATGCATGTTTTAATTGATAAGTACCTCATAAAATACCATTAGTTTAGCTATGATGTCCTTCAATTAGTTTTACAGTGTTTTTTTGGTTCTGGGATGTCGGAGATGTACTTCTATGGGACTCTCCGATTATTATCTTCATGTTCAGGACCTTCAGTAGGAGGAATTAATTATAAAGTCTGTTCACTCCATAAACGTATATTTTTCATGTATAGTACAACTACTCAATACAGATGCTAATTGAAGACTTTTCTCGGTGGCGGACGGTTTAAGACTGACTGCCGGGTCAGTCGACTGCGGGTAGCGGGGAATGCTGCAACTCGCTTATATAGCGCATCGTGATCCCACAGTGTCATCCCCTTCTTAAAAAAAACTTATGATAATATAGGAGATACTATATAATCAAAGGAGATACTATCAATTAAAACATGTGTCTCCTAGTTTTCGCTACCTTAGTGTTGATGACCTGTGATGAGCAAAAAACACTAAGTATAAAATTTGAATTTCGCGCCACTTGCGAAACGATCCACGCGGACAGTGTTATGTTTAAGTTCATAAAGTTGTATCAATGTTTATGT
Organism: Epirrita christyi; assembly: GCA_951392215.1. Taxonomy (NCBI): domain Eukaryota; kingdom Metazoa; phylum Arthropoda; class Insecta; order Lepidoptera; family Geometridae; genus Epirrita; species Epirrita christyi. The sequence continues at coordinate 3,778,623 of OX595835.1, forward strand.
GATCAAAAAACAAATGAACCAAAAGTTTGACAAAGCTTCAGTATTGCGTCTGATTTTCTCTCCATACATACACCAATGAGAGCTGGAACGAGAATCAAACGAGTGATTGTAGTAAGTACCTACATCCTATTCAACTTTACGACTCTATCAAATAACTTGAGGTCTATACACTGAACCAGTAGTTAAGTACTACCTCGTTTCGTAGAACGAAGCTAAAGCTTGCATCGTATAGGACCAATCTTTAAACCTACATAAAGTAGTGTTTCTTTGCCCACATAAAGAAGTGTTAGTTTACTTTTTTGAATTTTTGCGTAATATATCAAAGTTTCTTCAACATTTCTGAGAACTGGACTAATAAAGCCTTCTGCGTATTATTCTAATGTCTTACGTGCGTCTAAATGGAGCAACTCAGCGAGAAGCCGTAGTCTGAGTTTTAACAAGTAATTGACACGGAGTTACCGGGTGTAGTAAAAATTCAGGTTCACAAAGTGTCCGTTCATCAGTGTCTGTGTCATACATAATCCGTGTTACTCTACACCATACATTTGTGTCATTAGCTTGCTAAACACAGACTCAAGGCTCTGTCCAAAAAAATTTTGACGTGGAACGCGTCCTTTTTTTCGAGTATCTATACGGCCCGGCTGAAGATCGGTCCGAGCCCTGGACGGGACCAGCTGATTACTTAAAAAAATAGTTAAGTGGGACACTCTGGAATGATTATTTTCAAAACCAACTGAGCCCGCTGCTTTTTTGTTTATATTTTTTTTCGCTTGTTATGTTTTAGCCCCACTAGCTCTAAATGAGCTTGTAATTTTTTTAGATAATATTAATTTTAAATTATTTATCTTCATAATAAATATTACGAAAATAATGTAGATGAAGGATGAAATTTTTAAGCATAAAAAGATGGCAAAGTGGCTGCCATGAATGGCTTATTTTATTACGGCTTTATATACCTCATACAACTCTTAGAGTTCATGGTAAAGTTTATGTATGTTTCGCGTCTATTGCAGGAGAATCAAACATTATCGAGATCTACCAAGAACTTTGAAATAAACTTTTTCTTTCGAATTGTATTGTATACAAAATGTAATTGATCTATACATCTTAAGGATCCTTTAATCTGTTTATCCCTAGCATTTATCATTCTGAATGGAAGCCAATCGGATAAGATATCATTGTTAATAACCTAAATCACTGTACAGATACTTCGTAATAAATCGGTGAAAGGTTTGTGCCTTGTAACTACGATTTACGGTATCGCTGTAACCAATTCCGAAAAGCAATTAAAGGATGCTAATAGAAGAGCTGCATAGTTTATGATATCCATTCTATTAGGTTTCGCTGTGGCCCGAATTCTTGATGTTTCGTTATGGCTGTAATTTAAAACCTAAGTTTTATTATCAATCAGGAAGAAATATACCAATTTCATAGCATTTTAGAGATACTTTCAAGTGAATTTTATGCATTTTCATGCAAATCAGTGAATTATTATTATCATTATCAGTTTTTTATCAATTCAAAACTAAGATAGTGATACAATTAACAAACAGGCTACTTAATAACGTTACCACACGAGCAAATGGTGGTAACATGATAAACAATGATGGTCGTGATAGAAGATCAATGATATAGCTCTCAGAATTAGCAAGTTGAAGTGGCAATGGGTAGGCCGTATAGCTTGCAGAACTGACATCAGTTAGGATTATAAAGACTGTCGAGTGGCAACCACAAACTGGATGACGCAGTAAAGACAAAAAAACGCTCGCGAGCTCAATTAAATCAAACGACAAATACACACCACTCAAACAAATCAAATTAAATGCAAAAGTAGCGTATGCAATATCCGCTAAGGAATTATAGGCCATCACTCAACAACCATCACCAGACAAAAGGGCCGAAACAGTTACACTCCGTGTTGCAACCCAACCGACAAGAATAAGACCGTGTCATTATACAGCGACAACTATAACATGATCTCTCTCTGGCTCGAAGAAACCATCCTATTAGCACAATGAGGGGTAAATAGGTGATACTTCAGAGGTCTCCATCAACTGGACGAAAACGAATCTCAAGCATTTGTGGTGGCCGCGTAGTTTCTCCCAATTACACCGTCTCTAGCCCGCGATTGGCCGCTTCACGAAGAATCCGGCTTGTCGTGACTGTGATAAAAAAACTGACGCAAATTGCCGATACGCCTCGTGCACACAATTTCATGCTCCGACTTCTAAAGAACAGTCTAGATTCGTCATATTTCCAACAATGCCAGAACACACGAATCCACCGAAGATTAAATTAATTAATTACTCCGAATCTAGCTAATGACTGCTTAATGCGTGTCGAATACATCGAGCTCGTACGGGGTTTTATTCAATTGTTGTAATTGGTATTTTTTTGTCGGCATTTATCAGTGGCGTGACTCGGAACTCTTCGAAGGCGTTATGGCACTGACAGTGATCTTGGAGCATTAGTCTCTTGAAAGGTTACAAGAACGGGACTGGTTCCCGCCTCAATTGCTCAACGGAGAGGCTCTCTTAAATGTTCTTTTATGAGTGCTCTTTGATTTATTCCTATGATTTTGTAGCAGTGCAGTTAGACTTGAGTTTTTTTTTCAAGTTCAATCAACTCTTCAGCTAGTCGCGAACAAAGCTAGATGAGATCGTCAAGTCATCACATCACACTGTTTGATTTGTCGCGGACCACGATTACTTTTTCACGGTTCTTAGGGTTGTCTCGTCCTATTTTGTCATAGAAAATTATGAGCTGTACAGCTAGCACAGGCCGACTAACGTTACCAAGACGCTAGCGAGATGACAGCAAATGTTAACATTGGCCAATGGCATAGGGGTAGCTTGAAATCTTTGTAATTTGATTGGTTAATATTTGGCATTTATTAACGTCTCACTAGTGACTCGCTATCGTTACTATAAACGTTAGTCAGCCTGTGCTAGCCGTAGTCATGATAATACATAATTGATAGCAAATAGAAGTGAATGGAAGTGTTGTGTCATAATAAAAACAAACATTATTGTTTGCGGAAGGTATGCGTTGAAAGGACGCAATTTTTCCTTCAGATTGTTCATAAAAATCTAAACAATCCAATAAGACATAATATTATTTCAAATGCGTCACTGCATAAACATATTGCACATGATTTTTTTCCGATTGGAGGAAAACAAAATAGCCTACCTAGTCTCATACCTGTACCAGACTCTTCTAAGAAAATATAATTTGTTTGATCATCAAACTTAAAAAATATGTAACCCTAATTGTTTGAATTTCCTCTAACTTAAAATATATGTAACATGCCTAATTATAACCAATTTTTTTACCAAAAAGTAGCAACCCTAGACTAGTGTTGTCCGCGTTGTCGATGCTTATCTCCGGCAATTCGTTTCAGACGGGGACCGGCGCGTGACGGGACCACAGGCTGGAGGTACCACGGCGAGACGATTAGAAATCTCTTTCCTCTATCCTACTGACGATTACGGTGTATTCTTCGTTACTTTGATCATATCTAAAGAAACTGTTGTTAAAGATGATAATGAATCTTAATAAATAAGGTTCAACATGGAATTAATATAAAATCCAAATAAATATTAAGGTAAGTGCTGTGGTGTGTCCGACCTAAGAATTGACCCCTCCTCCTCCCGTGGATGTAGTAAAAGTCTTACTAAGGTATACACCAGGGGATGGGCAGCAAGCAGCATCCACTTCAGTACTTAACACCATAGCTGCCAAGCGTGGTGATTATGGCAAATCTCCCCATCAGCTTATATGGGGGAGGTCTCGTCCAATAGTGGACGTCTAAAGGCCGATAATGACTACGACATAGGTACTATTACCAATACTCAAAATATCTGAGGCCCAATTCACTAACTAATAAATAGTTAAAACAGAGTTCGGATCATGTTTCGATCTTGTGTCGATGTCTTAAATGCCAGAAATGGTATTCTCCTGACATAAAATACAACACTGTAATGTGATTATACCGAAATGTGACCGAAACTTGAACGATTCAAAGTTTTTTCGTTAATTTTAGCAAAAGTAGATGGAGTCTCTCTTTACTCATTCCAATTATTATATAACTATCCTACTCTAATGGTGGTCACCATGAAATGAAAGTAGACTAAATTGTTATTTATGAGGGACTAGAAATTAAACTTCCAGTCAATTTACAATTCAGTCTCGGTTCGGTCAACTTTCAGTGTAGTTTTAAAATAACTTAGAGAATTGGGCCTCAGTACCTACGCATTCGCCATGGTTCAATTAGTGACATGTAAATGCAAAGTCCTATGGCCTAACGTCCAATGCGTTTGAGGAATACATTATTCCATTGATTTATTCAAAGTTGAAAATAAAATCTATTAGTAAGTAGGTACTTAAATTTGTGTATAATGATGTGTTAACGTTAGTAGCTGAATAGAGGCAGTAACCTTGGCATTGGAAATTCTCAAGTTCAAAGTTTCAATGAAGATAATCATGTTTGGACAAGGTCAACAGTTTTGAGAATATCGCATTAAATGTAACGGGTTATTAACAGATAAGTATCTCACTTATTACCGAGAAAATTTCTGGTAGATTTTTTACTAGAGTTTGATTAAGTGTGTGAGAATTTTAAAATTGTATTAATGTTACTTAGCGATGGCCTAAGTAATTGCAAAAAGTAATGTAGATAAAATAACTATTTTGTAAGGATGCGTTTGAAACTTGCTTACCAAGAAAGTTGATATTAAAAAAAACACTAAGCATGTTTTTATAAAATTAAAATCAGCCGTTATAGTCACAATGCAGGGCAATGGTCTCCCTTATAAATAAATATAAAGTAATGAAATAGTGAGGTCGTCAGTAAATAATTGAAAACTGGAGACATGATTATCTTAAAGATGAATTCAATTGTCTAAAACCTTCATGGAAAAAAGACTATCAAGGAAAACTTGAAGACAAAAATAGCTCTAAATTAATGTAGAATCATGAAATAAATAGGTAATTTGCCAACGTAGGTACTACAATGAAACGCGACAGAGCGAGGCCGATGGGAAAAAAACGTAGCTACCTACCAGCACAATAGTTATTGTACTTACTGATCTTTTGTTGGTCGCGAAACTACTCTGCTGAGATTTTTGGATTAGGTACATGATGCGTGAGTTCGCTATTTTTGTTAGTAAGTGTTTCAGGTATAAGTATAGGTAATTTTGATATACCTATATGATCTTGTTAATGTTTTAAAATTTTTGGAGAAAAAATTGCTTGTCTGTTGTTTGATAAGATCACGATTTTTGTAAGAATGTCTCGTGCTCATATTATGGAGTTTCTCAATTCGTTCCTAACACGTTATAATCGAAGATTCAAAATCGATTTTGATAATCGATACCTGTAACCATGATCGGTTCTCTAGCAAACTTTTTTTAATATTCTATCAAAAACGTATTTGACTTCTATTCTGTTTTATGATTTGAACTTTGAACGAAACGTGGTTGTAGTATTCAGAAAATAAAAATGTTTTTTTTTCATGTTTTGTAAGGCCAAAACATAGGTACCAATTGAATTTTCTCACTTCAACAAAAGTAATAAAAATAATACAAGTAATTTCATATTGATAGGGTTTTTTAAGATAAGAAATAACAATTCTGCGAAACTCGATAGAAATATAAAAAAGGAAATACAAAAGAACAATGACCCAGATCCATTGAAGATAACCATCGAAGTTGACGCATGTGTGGAATCGATAACAGGAGGTGTATGTACACGCACGCACTCGCGAACGATAACGAACCAATATTTACTCAGTCGCAGCAACACGCGAAACCGAGCGTGTGAACCCCCTGACTACAGCCGACGCAAACGTGCTGCTAGCTATCGACTTCCCGAAGAAGGGTAAGATCAAAGGCGACATCAAGAAAATAATACGACACAATTGAAAAACATAACCGTTATACGTACCTTACCTATTCAATCGACAGCAGCTGCATCGGAACCGAACGGCAGATGCGCGCGAGCAGAGTGACGCCACTGCTAAATAACCGGCAAAAACTAGAGAGCCCGTTCAGGCTCGTGAGAGATGTTCTCGAGAATAATGTAGAAAACTCACCGAATGCTTTTGATGAAGGCTCGGAAGCAGCGCCGGCGCACTCACTAACAGCACACGTGCACGAACGGTGCGGGCGCGCACCTGTCGCGGAATGACTGGCCATTTCCATATCAGATAGTTTATGAGAACAGACGAGGCGCTCACGCAGCCCGACGCGCCGAGGTGGACTGACTACCGCCGCGCGCCGCGCTACCTGCGCCCACCTGTCCCCTCCCCTCCACCAGGAACCGGATGGTGCTCCAAAACAATGGGCAACAAAGGACGTGCCGCAAATGTTTGCGCCACCATCGGCCTGGACGCAGGGTCCCAAAGGAGTGCGATCGCAGAACTATTTGCCCGCAACACCTAACTCCCGCGCCGAAACATTCAATCCGAATGATGATAACCGACACACTGTATTCTCACTGAAGTAATTTAATAGCGCAACCAGTAAAGACGACGTTGAAAATGCAAATTCAGTTATCGATAAGTAATGAACACAAAGAAATCGTCAATTCAGTTGACGCTTCGTCACCTGCTGAATGAGCTCGATCGGAAAGCGATTGCCCAACTAATTGTCGGAGTACTTGTAAACACAAACAATGGTTGTGGACATCCGAGGCCGGATTTGTCGTTTTTTCAAACACCGATTCGATTTCGTCGTAATTTATTTACAAATGGGTTCCTGTGTTATTTGTAAACGGTCGGACGCGATCGCTATTCATCGCTTATCGGTTATCGTTTGATATGATAACGCTGCGGGCAATAGCTCCTTAATTAAATCCTATCGTTATTTCGACTTGTTTAATCCCCCGCAATTCCGTCAATAACGTTTGAATAGACACAGGCTTTTCTTGTTTGTCCTTTCTATCATTATAATCCAATCTTTAGACGCTGCCTACTATCCGCCAACGTTCATAAAGTTTATGTTTAACTTCCATGTTTCTTGAATTTGTTCGAGTTGTTCTTGTTTGAGGTTACTCATATCTTCAAGTATTTATTATTATAATGTCAAAGCCATAAAAATTACTTTTTTTATAGCATAGATCTTTGTAGTCATAGTTTACCTGTCTCTCTCGGTTTCCAAGTCGCGTGCGAGCACTTCATAAAAGTCCGTAAACATTACTTTATACTTAATCCCTGTACCTATCGGTCACATCACTGAGCTCTTGAAATTGAATAAGGCTTGGTTCGTGCAGATTGGATCGTTCTCAGTTCTCACAGATCCGTACAGTAGAAATAATATCACTAATGTAGGTAGCAGACGTTCCACTCCCACGACACTTAGGCTAAGGATTCTGAGGCACGTCAGCGAGCGGTACTAATACTTAAGTCAACGGATATTCCAAACTAGACACCAACAGATTTAGCCACAAAATTTTGAAGTTGCTCGCATCTGAGACCATATTCCAGTGCGATGAAGCTTCGTTTTTCATTAAGAGCCAATTTGTAGTGATACAGGTAGCCGTGGATCGCGATAGTACAGAATGAGGTGCGCTTGCGCCGATAGCCACGTCATAGCATGGCGCCGATGTCCGATAACAGTTTTTCTTCGGTGAAATGCAATACGATAACAATTTTCCGTGTCGGTGTTTTCTGTGAAAAGTAAATTGTGAGGTGGCCCTACAAATTCACAAATTGCCTTTTGTTACTCAGAATTCATGTAGTTTTATTATCTACCGACTTTCTTCCGAAAAAAGCAGTTCTAGGCAATACCTCTAATAATAATAATAATAATAATAATAATAATAATAATAATAATAATAATAATAAATGCTAGACATTTCACACAACATTATCTAGCCCCAAGCTAAGCAGAGCTTGTGTTATGGGTACTAGATAACTGTTAAACTTAATACAACAACATTACGTAGATAGATATTTTTTATTATACATAGAAAAATACACAGAACACCCTGAACAAATATCTGCAGATTATACAAATATTTGTTCCGAGGCGGGAATCGAACCCGCAACTTCCTGCGTCGTAGGCGAACTTTCGCTCGCCACGCCACAGAGGTCGTCTAGGTATGACCTAGGTCTGATCTGATTAGGTAATAGAACTCACTGACCTAGACCAATGAGTATCAGTGAGTTCCTAGGTCTCAATTACGTGGTAATAGTTAGTATTCTTTGCTCGGTAATAACATGATATTGGAAGTGTCATTACCAGATGCCTGCCGGATAGGCGTCACATCCGGTGCCGACCACAAAAACTGAATAGAGCCTCCGCTCGATAGATGAGAATGGTCTTTGATCTGAACACTATTTTATACGCTTTGAAGTGGAATTTTAAACTTGCAATGAGTAAATTGTGTTCCAGTTGAAACGCCGGTGAAATTACAGGCACATGAGACAATCGGATCATTTTATATCTCATAGTGACGAATACAATACAATACCACGTGTAGGTCACGTCCTGTTCGAGATTGTTATAAAGGTCCTATAAAACCTATCATATATCATATAACCTAGAATATAATAGAACAGAATATAGAAAAACTTTATTGTACACCTTAAGATAACAAAAAATAAACAAAACTTAATATGATAATTAAAAGTACAATGGATGTTTTTATCGCTTAGAAGTAATTTCTTCCAGACAACGTTTGTATTGAGAGAGATCTGTAAGATTAAAAAAATGCCCGGGGTGTACGTAAATTTTACAAGACTATCAATCACTACACCCACGGAAGATACGAGAGGCTATAGAAATCGGTCGACATGCCACTTTTAACAGGGACAGGGGTTGGATGCTTCCGCAGACTTGGAAACCTCTACTGGATGCTGCGTCGGCGAAACTTCACGTCTCCATGACCAACGATAGTCCGGATACGATTAGTTCAGTGTGCGTCGCTCTTCAATCGACATATCCAAGTAGCTCGGAGGACGAGGATGAGTCATCCGCGTCGCAACTCCTACCGCCGCCGGCGATAACCAGCCGGGCCGCAAGAGCTGAGAGACGCAGTGCCCTGCGCGTCGCGCAGCGAGAATAACACTCATACATGATTAAGAGCATCTAAATTGCTTGAAACCTCGGGTAGTATACTCGAAAATAATCTACGTAAGTTAAACCGGTTATAATCTATCTAACTATCACTACATCCGTCACTATCAAATAAATGAATACTCCATCATCAGCCTTTAGACGTCCGTTGCTAGCCGAGGCTACCTCCATAAAATACAATGGGAGGGTTCGCCATAATCACCACACTTAGCAGGTGGATTGGTGATCGCAGTATTCGTGTTGAGTACTCAGGTGGAGCTGCCCATCTCCTGGTGTAATCTCTAAGTTGGCTTTTACGACATGACATTACGACGAGGAGTATATTCTTAAACCGGACTAAACTGACTGACTTCTTAGTCGACAAAAAAACACTCAATCCAAAACATGGCGGGAATGACGAAGTCTGGGCTCAGTTGGCGCACCAAGAGTCCGTAGTAAACTGAAAGAAAAAAATATGCAACCGAATTTTGTTTTTTTTTTAATATATTTATTTGCCCCCAAAAAGAAAAGGTGACATGACATTTAAAAAAAACAAATCAACAAAATTATTACAAAAAATAAATAAAAAAGTAGATGACATAAAATAAAAATGCACCTAATGGCGTCATGCGTGTTGTGTGGGGTCAAATAGATCCCTGTAACTGCATTAGATTAGATGATGATGAGGTATCGTGGTCCTAGAACCACCTAAACCCTAGAACCACCTAAAGTAACCTAGAACCTAGGTTACTTGAAACTCAAGGATCTCATGTTAGAGTGCGTCCACTACAGTGCTACCACAGTTCGAAGTTTCGAAACCATTGTCTCGTTTATCACTCACTTCTAATATCGACAATCCCTTAACAATTATTAGGCCTTTACTCAGCGCTGCTGACACACAGCCGCAGGCGCACACTGAAATATATAAGTATGAATCATAGCAAAATCGTTTCGTGAACAGTTATGTGTGACATTTATCAAGATAACTTTTCCGCGTATGCTGTAATCTGAACAAAAACTACTTAGGTTTAAGTTCACCAACCCATAAACAGGCATATAACTTTGACAGATGTTTTCATGTAATCTGTCATTAAAACCGATGTAATACCTACAGTTAATGATTGTTATATGGCTGGTTGCCAATTAATTTAGTAACCATACCATTTTATAAGAAACTAACGCACTATGGGTTTAGATATTAGTGTACTGATATCAGTGAAACAGTGATACAAACTTCGTTCGCGTGCAAAAGCAAGATATGGCTTAAGCTATGATATTTGAATGAGGCCATAATTCTATTACACACATACATATACAAAACACACGCCTTTTACCCCGAAGGGGTAGGCAGAAGGGCCTCATTTAACCGTGGGTTCTCTTGCAACCCACGGTGTCACAGTTACCGCAGTCGCAGGAATAAAGACGTGACAAGTGGTGAGCTCATCGTCGCCATTGCTTTCCACGACCAACTCGGCTTATATTCCAGTAATAACACACTTCTTAAAAAGCCATGACAAATCTTATACCAATGAAAATTGCCCAACAAGTCCGGGTCTTGACCAAAAATTCAAGTTCTACTGGACGGATTTTGACACAATTTTCATTGTCATGTATAGTAGAATATTTGCAAAAAAAACGTACTTTCAAGTACTTAGGTTCCAAGCAGGCTTAGCCGCGGGCAGATGCAAGTCTTAACATGTCCTGATATGACTAACTAGTTAACTTGTTCTTCAAAACTTTGACCTTACACAAGTTTCCCATTAATAGATCTCGCATCTGCTTCTATCTATGGGGAATAAAGTGGCTATTGACTTTTAGATATCTTTGCAAAAGCACTTATTAGCAAAGGTTACTGCAACTGTTACACTTACAACGCTCTAATAAAACAAGATGTAGGCGTAAATGTAATTCTATGACATTTTAATCTATCTCTCATACCAAATGAAAAAGTAACAAACAAACATCTAATCTAACACATTTGAAGATACAGTTGAATTTTGATTGGATGTTTAATTTGGATTAGTTGATCTTTAGATTGAATGCAACGGTCTTAAGATATATAAAATATTTCATTTGTATTTATTAAACTGTGTATAAGTATACTTTTATATGACTTGGGATGGGCAGCAGCAGCCACCTGAGTACTTGAACACCACAATACTACAATCACCAATCCGCCTAGCATCCCCCCCCCCCCTTGTATTCAATGGGGGAGGCTTCGTCCAGCAGTGGACGTACACAGGCTGATAAAGTAAAGAATACTTGTACCTACTTATTACTTATTTGTAATATTCTTTCTGTGAATAAAGATATCAAACCTTTGCACGCTTGGTCGTATAACTGCCCGCTCTCCCACAACAGTCCTTTTCATAAGAAGCCCTAATTTGAACACAGCTGAACTCCATCCACTTCTCGATATACAGTGGAAAAACGGACTTCGTATAGGTCAGCTAATAGCCATGATAGTTCTTGGTCTGTAATTATTACGATTATCTAAACATAATTATCCTCTGATAAAAACAAATGACAACAAACACCGCTTTTAAAAAAAATTTAGTAAACTATATGTTTTTATTTTGATTAAAATACCGGTGGGGGACGCTGGGAATATACCAAAACTTAAGGGTTAAACGCTACAAGATTTTAGTCAGCTGCTAAGTATTCCTGCCAACTTATGGAAAAAACGCAACCCTTCAACACAACACACGATGAGCAACACCTTGCGTAGTCTAAGGAGGGTCGATTCGACCCTCCTTGTTAGACCTTAGTTGAAGTAATGTTTTCTCGTGGGTCGCCGACCGTCCTTACGGCTGTAAAGTCCACATCTGCTACCGGTGGGCACGGGCACACACACGCAAACAAACAAACTGATGGCTTGGTACATAGGGAATAAAAACTTAACTATATAGGTGGAGTTATTATGTCGGTCATAAAATGAATTGAAGATGAAATGAGAAATAATTGATAACATGCTAGTTTTTCAACGCACAAAGATTACTTCAATTCAGAAGGTTACAGTGATAAAGTACAAGTCGTGCGTTGTAGGTTACATTGCCTAGACGCCCACTGAAAAATCTCAGTCTTCAATTCGGGGATGCTAGTTGTTTCAATGTTCAAAGTCAGTGTTAAAGTTAAGCATATGTTAAAAACGGTAAACTTCATGTGAAAACTAACATTTATCGAGTAAATTAAAAAGCCAAAAACAGAGAATATATATTTCTTACTCTTTTTTTTTTTTGTTGTAGGTACTGTAAACAAAATAATGTAAGTAGTTATCTACCTGGTAAAAAATGAGGATGTCCATTGTACCCTCAGGCAGAGACATCTGCCATTGCAGCTGGCGCACGCGCGAGTCAAACGCACGGTCTCTGCGTGAAATGGAACTGTTTGACGTTTTTTTCGTTCATTCGTTCAAATATTTCATTGAGTCAATTTTATTCAATGGTACAAAGAAATCATTGGCATTATGATTAGACGAGATATATATATGATTGAGATATATTATTTATATCGAACATTATATAATGTTGTATACACAATAAATAACACAATCGCTCTTTCTTCCTCAGTGCCTATCATACCAAAAAGCAAATGCTTGAAAATAAAAACCATTTAGCAGGAATACTTACGTGCGTACTACGGTTTTCTTTTCCTAGGTCTTTCACGTAATTCTTTGCAAAATATGAAATGGCATTTTGCAAAATGCTTCTATATAGTACAGTCAAATTAGGTGATTTTTTGCAAAAGTGTGGAACTAATTAGATGTAGTCATGATAACTTTTCTAATTGTTTTGTATGGCTTAAAAATCACCTCTAATAATAAGCATCAGTAATTTCACCCTCCGGAACAGGGTGAAATAGGGTGAAAACCTTATAATATCCGTAACTTTATGGGGGAAATAGAAGTAGTCGGTGCAATTTGGCATAGACTTTGAACCGTTATGATCTACATTTGCACCAAGTATTTTTTAAATCTGACATACGGAACATACAACAAAACTTTTTGTGGGTATTGCGGCTCCGGGAAAATTAATTTAGTCTATGCAAATTGATAGACTTATCAGAAAAATGATCGAAAGACATTACCAGGTTTGCACCTTGATGCGTCTCACGGAAGGCACTTTTCCATATTTTATTGTCGCTCTACTTCGTGGAAAATTAATGTAGTTCTGGAAATTGACTTAAACTTATTCATTTAATTAGTACTACATCCGCCGGAAGTTTTATACTGGTATTAATTTACGGAAGATGCATTTGTTCAACACTGTGTTCCCTACATGCACGTGGTTTTTATTAAAATCATAATGCACTAAGACAGTCTCTCTATACGTAATTTAACTTGCATCAAGTAATTTCTTTCTATTTTAAAATTTACGGCCTTTTCAAGTTTGTACCTAATATTTAAAAGGGTTCCGTATGCGCCAAAAACGGTGCAAACTTAGGATAAGCTTCTTTTCGTGTCATCTAACGTTTCCATAAGAATCCACGACTACACGACTTAGGTCCACACTTTTTGCTAATTTGCCTGTACTAATAGTTCTGTAACACTTTTCTATCCAACAGGCCTACATCATCATCAGCAGCCTTTAGGCGTTCATTGCTGGACGCGGCCTCTCCCAGAAAATAGAATGATAAAAAAAAGTATTATGAATGAATATTACGCTCTTTGTTAAAGTCCGGTTGGGGGGTAGCCCGGTCAACTGGACCATGGAAAAAAGGGTGTATCCCACTATTTCCATTAGGTATTTCTATTGATAAAAATACTGGGACTGATTATCCCACTGTTTCCATTGCTGGCGGCGGCGACAAAAAAAACACTGCATCACCTTATGACGACCTGCACATAGAAACTATTTATTTATTTTCTCTTTAGATAAAACTCTTGAACATAGTAGTAAACAAAGTGGAAACAGATTCTCAAATAACAGAACTGCGTTTTTTTTGCCGCATTAGAAATAATGGGATATAATTTGAAAAAAAAAGCTAGTCCCTCTTTTTCTATTTAGTATTTCCATGGAAATAGTGAGATACACCCGAAAAAAATATGATTTATTACCTACTTCACTGCTATAAACCTTGAATAGGGGAACTTCTTGACCTAAATATTCCTCATTTCAAGTTTCAAAAGATTTAGACAGCGCTAAGGCTACCAAAATGATCCCCATTGCCATTTGGTAATTGTGGCTGGACCACAAATTGCGATGATCATGTATTTTACGGTTCAAAAACAAATGAGTCTATGAAACTCAGAGCACAAACTTAAAGATACCTCAGAAGGCCTAATACGAGGATTGAATTGCAACAATCACTTTGCGAGTCGCGAGTATTCAACGTGACTTACGTAGTAACTATTTATGAATTTGTGCTGTTTCTATCAATTCAATTTCAGTTTTTAAAGGTTCTTTATAACATAATCAAGGTATCAAAGTACAAATTCCAGTGTTGGTATAATAGATATAAAGTAAAGATACGCTTGTCAGACAAAACAATATAGCAATGCCTCCTTAGAGAAATATCAGCGCCATCTCTCGGATTACATTATAACTACGTTGAAATAAACAAAAAAACCCGAACGCCATAACCTTTTTGCTTATTGGGAGTCCGGTTATTTACAACCAAAAAACTCGCACGCGTATCAATTAACATCCTTACAAAGTTATAGCGTTTTGCTTGTATGTCGTCTCTTTATTGAATTGGAGAGCGATCTACCAAGGAAATAAAATTGTTTTCTATAATTAGGGAAAGTTCAACATACAACATTTTGCCATACCGATGATAAAAAATGCCATATTTTTATAAGTTTTATAAGTTTGCAAAGTTGTTTCTGCAGCCTTTCACCACACAGTACGGCATTTTGTGGCCGAAACGATTACGTGCGATGTACGTCACCGACTGATTATCGAGGGTGTTTGTCAACTGATTTTTGACACCGGTTTATTTGGCGGTTATCTAGCGAGCGTCCGGCATGTCCTTAGTGTATGTCTATGGTTGGTATCCTAGAACTTAACAACAATATTTTGATAAAAGGTACGTTATTCAAGTAAGACTTGATTAAAACATTATAAAAATAAAAATGAATAGATGTTTCATGACGGTACATAGGTAAGTAGGTACCTACCTAATACTAGATTTTATAATTAAGTTTAAGAGCAGCATGTAAGCTTTGCAAAGCGTTACATTTGAGACAAGATAAAAGCTGTTTCTATCGACTGCGCGGCACAGAATGATGAATAGTTAACTATGTAAGTCACGTTGAATACTCACAACTCGCAAAGTGATTGTTGCAATGCAGAACTCGTAATAGGCCCTCAGAGCTATAATTGTGACTCATAATTGAACTTATGACGTAGAACCACATTTATGTTATACGTCAAGCAAGTTTATTAGTACTTACCTACACTAAATAGGCCATAGAGACAACAATAAAACTTATAATAATGTTGTATAAAGATGTGACGACCTCCGCGTGGCGTGGTGGGTGAGTGGCTGGCTGAGACGCAAGAAGTGCGGGTACTTGTACTAATATTTATTCTGTGGTGCGGGTTCGTGCGATTCCCGCTGCGAGACATAATGTTTGCATGATTTGTGAAAGCTTATTCCGGGTCTGGGTGTTGTGGTACCATGGTATTAGTAGTTCCTGATATCCATCACACAGGGAATCCTATAAGTAGTGTAGGACCAGAACTATGTATATGAATGTGACTGTTGGATGTAATGTAATGTTATGTTATGTCTCGTATCGTCTTAGGCGAGTGCTTCTTGTCTCAACCCAATGACGCTCAACCCAGTTAGGTATTTATATCGACTCAACCCATTTCATGAAATTTCCATCTTGTTTCAACCCAATCCTAAAATATGAGTATATATTTTTCAATTTTCTATTGTCTAAATTAAAACATGTGACACAGTGTAACAAAGACAATTTAAACGACTTCTTCAAAGATACACTGCCTGCGTTGTAATTTAATTTAATTTAATTAAAAAAAATAGATAAAATAGATGTAAAAATTAGTTAATTAATTCCTGTTTTGACTAGCCTACTCATTAACCTATTTAATTTAATTTAATGTTTTTGTCTACCCAAGCTACTAATTGACATATATAATTGATTTGATTTGCCTACCTTCTTTTAGTTTTTGACTTATTATTTTATTGTATACATGCGAGAGATTAAATTTGATAAACCTTACCTACTTCTACTCTTATGTGATTATGACATTGTTTTAAATTGTTTTGACTTGTATTTTAATAAATAACATAAGTATTGTTCTGTAATTTTTATTCTTGATCTTGACTCCAAATTGCAGCGCCCTGACGGGGTCCATGTACCTACCTGACTACAGTAAAAATAAGACCTATTACTAACTATATTGTATGTACATGTGAGCAATAAATAAATACAAATACAAATACAAGAAGCAGCTAGGTCAGCAGTTTTTTAGGTAGATAGGTAAATAAATACTTTAATCTAATAACAATGAATTTGCCGTGGTGTGTCCGGCCTAAGAATGGACCCTTCCATCTCCTTCCGTGGATGTCGTAAAAGCCAACTAATGCATCAAGGGATGGGCAGCAGCATCCACCTGAGTACTTAACACCAAACTGCGATCACCGATCCGACTGCCAAGCGTGGTGAAAGGCAAATCCCCTATCATATAACTATATATCATATAACTTTTCTGCTAATTTAGTTCTAACATTGTATTGTTACTTTTCTTTATCTTTTACCGTTTGAACTGTTTATAAATAAAAAATAAATAAATGCTGGACATTTCACACAACATTATCTAGCCCCAAGCTAAGCAGAGCTTGTGTTATGGGTACTAGATAACTGATATACTTAATACAATACATTACATAGATAGATATTTTTTATTATACCCAGAACACCCTGAACAAATATCTGGCAGATCGTACAAATATTATGTGAGTATTTAAGGCAAAACAAGTTTTTTTTAACTCTTATATGCGATAACATGTTAATGGTAATTAGTTTTTTAATCTGTGGTTTACTAGTTATACATACTGTTTGTTTTCCAAATAAAATAAAATAAATAAATAAATATATATTCAGTGGGGGAGGCCTCGTCCGGCTGTGGATGTAAGCAGGCTGGTGCCATGATGATAATTCTGAATGAGCAAATCGTCTTTGGACGATTATGGTGAGAAAAACTAACCAGTCGATCTTTTATGAGTTATAAAAGATCGGCTGATTTATCGTTAAAGTTCTTACTAGTAATTTTAGCTTGTATACTTTGTATACTGCTTGTTCTGCACTGCTGGGTAGAAATGCAACTTGCACATGTATGTCATTAGCCGACTGCATCAAACCAAGAGCAGGGTTATGCTTTTAGCAGTCGTAGGTATGTAATTTTGTATATATGTTGCATAGTATCTCCGAAACCAGTGGACAGATTTCGACAAATGAGGTATCATTATGAAGTTGACGTTCTACGTGTCATAGACGTCACACTGAATTGAATATGGCGGAAATAAAACGCAATTTTCCAACCTTATTTTAGTTAAAAATATTATTTCTTGTTTTGACATATGACATTTTACATCAGAGAGAACAAGACAAAAGCTATTTTAACTAAAATAGGTTAAAAAAAATGATTAAGAATAAGGCCCATAAAATATAATTAATATTAAATATAATAAGTTTGGTACTTATCAAATGGAAGGACTTGATCAGAGAACTGTCCAAAAATATATCACACTAAAAAAAAATAAACTAAACAGTAGTACTTAAAAAATATTTTTTTTTAAAGGTGCATGTCGATCTTTGTATGCAGATAACTAACCTTTTTATCAAACGAGTTATATAACAGCATTAATACTAGCAGCAAATTAATGTAGGCATACTGCAGAAGCACTGTAAAGCTTTACACGTAGTACCTAAAGACATGAAAAAACGTATTTATTTGCATTATAAAGTAACTCTTACTGTGTCGTGTGGTTCATATAAAGCTAAACGTCCATTGGTCCGGAACAGTCGCACCGCACGCACGCAGTGGAATTCGGTTCGCTTTGTCTCTCTCTGACCAGTGAACACAATAAAACCCTGAGTAAATGTAAAAATAAAAGCTGGTACGCGTGATTCGTCTTCATTCAAATACGATGCCTCGTTCATCTGAGTCAAGGGACGACCTTTTCCAAGCTTTTTGACAGATGTTTTCATATACAATATCTATCATCTTGACTCCGGCGAAGGCTTATAACTGAAGATGGTGAACAGACATATCCTTCTTCAGCAGCTTTCAATGCTGCGGATCGAGGCCTCCCCCATAGAATACAATGGGGGGATTCAATGAGTTAAGTATATTGTACCTAGTTTTTAAAATTGTAATATTGCTTGATTTGTGGAATAAAAAATTATTAAAAAATTATTATTATTATTTGCCATAATCACCACGCTTGGCAGGCGGATTGGTGATGGTTGATGCTGCTGTCCATCCCATGGTGTAATCCCTTAGTAAGACTTTTACCACATCCATGGGAGGAAACGGAGGGGTCTTCTTTTTTTATACTACTTGGCAAGCAAACAAGCATACGGCCCACCTGATGGAAAGTAGTTACCTTAACCTATGGACGCCTGCAACACCAGAGGCATCACACGCGCGCTGCCAACCCAGACACAAAAGATGAAAAGTCTCATGTGCCTGTAACTTCACCGGCACCCGTACCCTTCAAACCGAAACACAGCAATGTAAGCACTACTTCTTGGCGGCAGAAATAGGTACGGTGGTAGTACTTCCCCGGACAAACTCTTTCTACTACTAAAAAAACGGTACGGTCTATTCTTTGGCCGGACACAACTCAGCACGACATAACCATACTGCTTGTATACCTATATAAAATTCTGTGGCAGTAATTTCTTGATTCACGCTGGATGGCGGTGAATGATCTTGGCTTCACGGCAAGTGAGCAGGCTTAATTGCTGTGCTGCCTGTGCGCTATGGCGGCCATTGTCCTACCGAAGCGAATGTGAAGGAATATTCTTTTGATTCAGTTTTGAATGTTTTAGTTACACAGCTGCTACCGATAGCAATCCCGCAGCATTCGGTACTGAAAGAGATGTTCATTATAAAGTATAGAAACGTTAAAAGCTACTTTTTGACGACCTCCGTGGCGCAGTGGGCGAGCAGCCAGCTGAGACGCAAGAGGTACGGGTTCGATTCCCGCTGCGGGACAATCTGATACCCGCGACATAGGAAATTTTTGTGTCGGATCACGACCGACGTGGGATGACGACCTCTGTGGCGCGGCGGGCGAAGGTTCGCCTGCGACGCAGGAGGTTGCGTTTTCCCGCCTCTGAACAAATATTTGTACGATCTGCAGATAATTGTTCAGGGTGTTCTGGGTATTTTTCTATGTATAATAAAAAAATGTCTATCTATGTAAAGTATTGCATTAAGTGTATCTGTTATATACCCATATCACAAGCTCTGCTTAGCTAGGGGCTAGATAATGCTGTGTAAAATGTCCAGCATTTATTTATTTATCAGGACTGTGTGTCATTTATGTGACTGTTGGGTGTTATGTTATGTTATAATTGTATGATCTTTGGTAGACTCTGCTGCACTGATATAGATATAGAGGGTAAATGTCGAAATGTGTCATGTAGAACAAAATGTCTACGCAAGAGTGTGTTTTGTATGGCACCTATAATTTTCAATAGCGTACCGTCTTCTGTTCGAGCTTTACCAAATCTAAGTGCTTTTAAAAGAAAATTAAATGATTTATTGACCAAAAATGCATATTATACAATTGAGGAATTCTTGTCTGACAGTATTATAATTTAATGGTATAATGTATCGACTCTGACCTATCTGACATTTTTAATTTTTTTCCGTATTTTTGACATTTGATTGATTTGATTTTGATTTTTTTTATAATGTAATTTGATTTTATTAAAATGATTTTTAAATGTAGGTACCTTTACCATTTGCATGCCGAAATTGGTAAAACATGGCTTGTTCTCCTTAAATTATTTGTCACCTTTAACTATTTACCCATGTTTGTAAATGAATAAATGATTATGATTATGATAATACATTATGTACAGTCACGTATCAGAATAAGGCAGACGAAGTCGCGGGTTCCTTCTAGGTGTAATTGTATAATTCACCAATTTCACCAATTCTTAGCTTCTATCAACAATGTACTTACGAGTTTAATGATGTTTCCTGGCTCAGTCAACGCAGACTTTAATTGATTCAGAAGCGATTGAATTGAACTTTCTAATTGTATTGAGATCTCACAAGACTAATGAATGGTTTAATTAAGCCTCACAATACAGGAGTTGGACTCAGCTTGATTGTAAAGTCCAAATAATATTAATTACCATGCATTGAGAGCGGTGTACGTTCAACAATGTTATTTATCTCTGTGGCGCAGCGGGCGAGTAGCCGGCTGAGATGCGAGAGGTTGCGGGTTCGATCCACACATTGAAACACGTGTTTGTTTAAAGAATCTACTTGTAAAATTTCAAGTGTCTACTACAAATGGTTTTTGAAATACAGAGCATTTTCTTTTACATTTAAAGCCCATATTTTGGACCCATTAGAGGACGAATTTTCGAAATTATTTTCTTAGTACCCTTTCTTTACACCCTTCATAAGGTGAAGGGTCTACTAAAACCTCTGTATTCACACACAATTTGGGTGATAGTTTTATTTAGTAAAGTATTTTACTGTTTTTGTACATCAAATAAAAATTATTTTTCTTTTCTTTTTTCTTATATTTTGATGATTAAAATGAGCTAAGTTTTGTATTAGTATCATAATTATCATGTACAATAGTTTTATTATTCTGTTACAAAGTTCTAAGGCTACGTCTGAAATTGCCGTTATAATATGTAATGGATGAACCACTGCAAATTTATCAACTGACTGACTATGTAGCACAGCCCACTGCTATTTTGTAGAGCACTGCTCTACTAAATACCTTGAAATTTAACGACCTATGTAATAAATTATCGTCCTGTCTGGCCTTTTGTCTGTTCATCTTTATGTCACAGCCATTTTATGGCACTATACAAGCGCTATTGGTACTATACAAATTAAATTTGGAAATTAGGTGTATTTCTATGAACGCCGCGGTTTTAAAAAGGAGTGGAAAAATATTGCTGTTATTTATACATGTATGGAGTTGGAGACCCGTGGTAGTCTCGGCCTATTAAAAAGGCTCCTCCAACTCCTCTTGTGGATGTCGTAATATGCAAGGGGCTAGGCAGCAGTATCTACGTGGGTACTCTATTCACGAAACTGCGATCACCAATCTGCCTGCCAAGCGTGTGATTATGGCAAATCCCCCCATTGCATGATAGGCTGCTATGAAGGAGGTCTCATCCAGCAGTGAATGTGTACCGGCCAGTACCGGCTGGTGAAGAAGAAATATATAGAAGAAGAAGTATAGAGATAAAAAAAACGAGTGCACATAAGTGTGTCTTAAATGTTTGGATAGGTTTTAAAATTAATATTTTATATACTTATGCGCATCTAAAGATGACGAAGAAAATTGTGTGTGTGTCCCCAACTAACTTTTCAACTATACTTAGAGTGGGTCAATAGGGTAATTTTTTAAATAACTTTAATAAAAAAATGAGTGTATACCTAACTTAAAAAATACTTATTTACTTTTTAACTAACTTAAGTAAAAGAAGGAGGAAATGCAATTTCAGGACCCTCAGTAAGCCGTGGCTCAGTATGACCAGTTTTATTCTAATTGGCTGTATTGTAGGTGTCCTCATAAAAAGAAATAAGGAATTCTTTAAAAATCTACATCAGCTAATCGACCGTTTGTCAGTTAATCGAAGAATTGCGTGACACATAACAATTCTCGAAACAATCCGACAATGGTTTTGCCGAATCGGCAATCGACACTGGGCAATCCGTCACATCACAGTTAGTTCAGAAATCATGAGTGAAAGAACTGTGATGCAATTACTCATTGCACGCTTCAAGTTTTTGGTAATTATGAGGAGTCTCTGAACTTTACATATCGATCGTGATAAAGGGTTTAGATAGATATATAGTTAGATGAACACTTAAGTGCACACTAGAATAAGTTATAACAAAAAATAGATATTTCTTATGAAACTCAAAGGTACGAGACGCAAAATAACTTTTCTGCCAAGCGAAACACACAATTTTTCACCTCATTACAGCGAGAAAAAGGTTTGATTATTTGAAACCTGCGTACAAAAATTCAAAATAATCTTTTTTAAATAGTACGATTCGAATTCCATAAACCTCTTCCACGCAAACGATACCTACATGAACAGGATGGAATTTTAATATAAGATGATTCAAAATGATACTTGTGATTTCAATGAATACAATTCTTTTTATTTGATTTGATTTGTTTTGATATACAAACCCTTTCAGAGCTTGTTAGGTGAAAAAGAATATACATTATTAGCACAGTACAATGCTGAAAAAATTATAATGCTGAATGGTGAATGCAGTGAATGCTGAGTGATGTCCTTATCGCTGAAAGCAACTTCTGCCAGGCAACCTTTGGATGGACAGAAATTTGGTAAACAGAAATGGACGCCAGTGCACAGAGTTAAAAGAGGCACAAAGTACAAAGCACAGAGGTACAAAGTAGGCAAATAAAATAAACCAATTTTGTAAATGCGAATACTTATAACAAATTGGAAAAAAATAACAAATACATTTAGATGTAACACTATTGTAATGAATGCGACACAAATCCATATAGTTTAATGAGTCTAGATTTTAGAGTATTGATCATGTACAAAATTTCATGAAGTTTGATGAGATAATATTACAAAATTTCATAGAGTTTTTTGAGATAATATTGCAAAATTTTATAGAGTTTGATGAGATAATTTAACAAAATTTTATATAGCAGTATGATGACTTGATGATATAATATCAAAGATAGGAACAAACTTCGTTTGTATGAAAAAGTGCCCTAGGCCACTCTTAATTTGATTAAATTATTTCACTTTCTTAATGTCTCTAAGTAAGTCATACAACTTATTCAGTACTCCAGAATTTTATTATTAGGGTCTAGTTTTATTTTACTCAGAAAATTAAGATAGCTACAATTTTATTGAAGTTTTAAAATCAAGTTTTGCTTGATGCTCCAAGAATTTTCGCGAATATTTTAATTTGCATTGAAACTCGTGTTTCTAGTTTCTTTTCTCACGTTTGTTTTGTGTTACAGTACACATTCATTACCTGTTTTTAAATATAAATTCAAAGTCAGACAATCTAAGTTACTTCGAGGTAATGCAAAATGGGTCTTTGACCCGACGACCCGGCTTTGAAGAGTTCACGAATATTTTGTTGAAAAAACTTACTGAATAAGCAGAAAATTAGTAGAAAAGTGCTTGGACACATACAATCTGGTGTAAATGAAAACTGGGTAAACAAAATAATTACCCAACTGCGCAAAGCAAAGGAGGGTTATATCCAGTGACGGATTAAGACTACTTGATGCTCTAAGCAATCCACGCCTGTGGGATGTGTGCCTGTGCGCCTCCTATCCATATGTCAACTAGAATCGGTCTTCAAACCTTTACCCCCTAAAAACATTAGTTGTTTGTAAAATAAGATGATGAGATGATGACAGAAGTGGAGTAGGTGCGACAACAATAAAAACTAAAGCAAATGCACTAGCGGGCAACGAGTCGGCAAGCGGGAGCGGGGTTCTACCCCTGCTCTAGTAGGGAACTCTAGGTCGGACTCTATGACAACTTAAAATGCGCGAATTTTCAAATTAGTCCTAGAAACTTTTTTTGGTGACGTGAGAGTGAGTCGTGATGCCTAAGGACAGATTGTTTTTGTGCTTCTTCTGGTGCCCTCCCAGACGTGATGCCCTAGGCAATTGCTTAATTTGATTAAGGGTTAATCCGTCACTGGTTATATCCTGGATGCTGAGTGTGAGTTTCTACGTACTGTTCCAGTGGATGGAGGGGCTCAAGACTATGGAGGTGGCCTATACCCAGCAGTGGTCTTCTACAGGCTGATGATGATGATGATGACTGTTACTATGAAGTTCGTGTTAATTTCCATTTCATTAGCTATTTATTCTGTAAGTTAATTAAGCTACTCCAACGGATTTTTCATTCAAAATTGATTCTAAGTCTTTCTTAAGAAGGCGTACTATGTGAATTTGCCCAACAAAATTGATCTATAACTCAGTATCTACGGGTTCTACGAGTTCAATATTTTTGAATATGAAAGTTTTATATTTTTGCATTTATTGTGTAAAGTTGAAAACACGATATGTAAAAAAAACCTCGATAGTTTTATTTAATGAAAACCCCTTGTTTCCCACACGTTTTGAAACAAATCTCATGAACCCTACGATGTTTTGAGATAAATTTTACTACAACAAGTTGGTAATAACTATTTATTCTTATACTAAAATCAGTTTTTTGATAAACACTTTATTTTTGCCATAATAAACAAAAAACTTCATTTTTGTGCACGACACTTAGCACACACACTAGCATTATATACATAGGCGTGATTCATGTATCCCTAGGGGTGGTCTATCTAGGGACCGTCCATTAATCACGTGAGGCTTGAAAGGGGGGGAGGGGGTTTAGATAAAATCACGAAATATCACAAGGGGGTAGGCGGGGGGGTGTTTTAAGCAGTGACGGATTAAGACTACTTGATGCCCTAAGCAATTAACGCCTGTGGGCCCCCCTATCCGTATGTCAACTAGAATCGGTCTTTAAACCTTTACCCCCTAAAAACATTAGTTGTTTGTAAAATAAGATGATGAAATGTAACGTACCTTAGAAGTGGAGTATTATGATTGTAAAGTGGGAAGTGGATTTGCGGGGGCGCCAGGTGGGGTGGTTTATGATTGGCTGATCGCAATTCCGGTGCATCTAGCGGGCAGCGAGTGGGCAAGCGGGAGCGGGGTTATGACTCTAGGTCGGACTATGTCAACTTAAAACGCGCGAATTTTCAAATTAGTCCTAGAAACTTTTTTTGGTGTGGTTTTTGGTGACGTGATGACCTAAAGACGGATTTTTTTTGTGCTTCTGGTGCCCCCCCAGACGTGATGCCCTAGGCAATTGCTTAATTTGATTAAGGGTTAATCCGTCACTGGTTGTAAGATATCACGTATATTTATTTTTTCGTCAAACGCGCGATTTCTAAACCGAAAAGTCTTAATTTCGGAATAAAATTAGATTATACTTTATACCTGTATTTAAAGAAAACACTCAAAAAAAATTAAGATTCTTACCCTACTGTACACTATTCTTACACCCTCTAGAGACTTCCACATGCAATTATATAATGATACACCCTGTATATCTGAAACCCAGACTTTAATAGATAGTAGGCAGTTGTCCCCTATAAACTAAATTATTGTTCGCTTGATACCTCCCACGGCTAAATGAATGAACTTAAATGCGCCATAAAAGTATGTACGAACCGATAAGGGCTCTACACGCGAATTGAATTAGCGTCTTGTCCTGGTAACTCGAATTGTTTCGGTAATTTCGTCAATTAGTACCGAATAAAAATTCGCAAACGATCGTAAAAATTGGGGTTGCCAATGATGAATGTGAGTCCATTATTTTGAGGAACATTGCGTCTTTTGCAGTCTCTGAAGTTTATGACATTTTTCTTTTGACCTATTTAGCTTAAGAAGGCGTAATATGTGATTTTGCCCAACAAAATCGATCTATAACTCAGTATCTACGGGTTCTACGAGTTAAATATTTTGGAATATGAAAATTTTATATTTTTGCAATTATTGTGTAAAGTTGAAAACACGATATGTGAAATAAACCTCGATAGTTTTATTTAATGAAAAATCCTTGTTTCGCACACGTTTTGAATGAAATCTCAGAAACTCTACGGTGTTTTAAGATAAACTTTACTACAACAAGTAGGTAATAACTATTTATTCTAATGCTAAAATCAGTTTTTTGCTAAACACTTTATTTTCGCTCTAATAAACAAAAAACTTCATTTTTGTGCACGACACTCGCTAGCGTGAGCGAGATGGCGCGCGGGTTATCGCGTGCGTTAAAGAGGAAGCCTAAATTGTAGTATAGTGCCCTCTTAAGTGATTTCATGTATTTGCTAAATCAACATGTATACCAGCTGCCTTAAATGTAAATTACATAGTTAGTAAGAATAAATAGAAGGTAAAGGAAGAGGCAATCCACTCGATGGACAAATTTTCAACAAATACACATTAATAAAAGACATCATAGTAGTCGAACTAGGTGACAACCCTATCAATAAACTGAACAAAAACGAACTGGACTGGCGTCACGAGTCGTTCAAAAACTGATTAAAATTTCAATCCGTGCCGAAACTCTTTATCCGTCAAAATGTAGCGTAAAAGATAAAATTCGTGCGGTCGATGCACTTGACTAAACGAGATAGGTACTTACCTATAAACGATTGTTTCATTTTTAAAGTTTATGCAGTAGTTAACGAGATCTAAGTTCATCTGCCGCCTTAATTTAGACGTCAACTGCTGGACCAAGCCTAGTTAAATAAATAAATAAATAAATAATGTTGGACATTTCACATTATCTAGCCCCAAGCTAAGCAGAGCTTGTGTTATGGGTACTAGATAACTGATATACTTAATACAATGCATTACATAGATAGATGTTTTTTATTATACATAGAAAACACCCAGAACACCCTGGACAAATATCTGCAGATCGTACAAATTTTTGTTCCGAGGCGGAAATCGAACCCGCAACCTCCTGCGTCGCAGGCGAACCTTCGCCCGCCGCGCCAGAGGTCGTCGAGTTAGTTAGTAGTAGAACTTCTTGTGAAAGATTTCGTCCGGGGAAGTACTCCACCGTACCTATTTCTGCCGCCAAGCAGTAGTGTTCGCATTGCTGTGTTTCGGTTTGATGGGTACGGGTGCCGGTGAAATTACAGGCACATGAGACTTTTCATCTTTATGTCTCAGGGTCGGCAGCGCGCGTGTGATGCCTCTAACACTAACTACGGTACGGTAAGGCTACGGTAACTGCTTTCCATCAGGTGGGCCGTACGCTTGTTTGCTTGCCAAGTAGCATAAAAAAAAAAGCTCCCCCTTCAAATACAAAGGAATTAACATAACATAACACACCCAACAGTCACATACGTACCTAGTCATGATCCCACACTATAGGATTCCCTGTGTCATGGGTATCAGGAACTACGAGTACCATGGTACCATAACACCCAGACCTGGAACAAATATTTACAGATCATACAAACATTTGTCCCGCAGCGGGAATCGAACCCGCAACCTCTCGCATCTCACCCGGCTAATCGCCCCCCATGCCACAGAGGTCATCAAAAAATTGTCCATAATCACCACGTGGATTGCTGATCGCAGTATTCATGTTGAGTACTCAGGGTATGCTGCTGCCCAGCCCCTGATGTAATCCCTCAGTCGGCTTGAGGACATCCACGGGAGGAGATAAAGGGGTATACAGTCAAATTAGGTAATTTTTTACACAAGTGTGGAACTAATTAGATGTAGTCATGAAAACTTTTCTAATTGTTTTGTATGGCTTAAAAATCACCTCTAATAATAAGCATCAGTAATTTCACCCCGCGGAACAGGGTGAAATAGGGAGAAAACCTCATAATATCCGTAACTTAATGGGGGAAATAGAAGTAGTCGGTGCAATTTGGCATAGACTTTGAACCGTTATGATCTACATTTGCACCTAGTATTTTTTTAATCCGACATACGGAACATACAAAAAAAACTTTTTTTGGGTATTGCAGCTCCGGGAAAATTATGGTAGTCGGTGCAAATTTATCAGAAAAATGATCGAAATACATTACCAGGTTTGCACCTTGGTGCGTCTCACGGAAGGCACTTTTCCATATTTTATTGTCGCTCTACTTCGGGGAAAATAAATGTAGTTCTGGAAATTGACTTAAATTTATTCATTTAATTAGTACTACATCTGCCGGAAGTTTTATACTGGTATTTATTTACGGAAAATGCATTTGTTCAACACTGTGTTCCGTACATGCACGTGGTTTTTATTAAAATCATAATGCACTAACACAGTCTCTCTATACGTAATTTAACTTGCATCAAGTAATTTCTTTCTATTTTAAAACTTACGGCCTTTTTAAGTTGGTACCTAATATTTAAAAGCCTTCCGTAAGCGCCAGAAACGGTGCAAACCTAGGATAAGCTTCTTTTCGTGTCATCTAACGTTTCCATAAGAATCCACGACTATACGATTTAGGTCCACACTTTTTGCTAATTTACCTGTACTATAGGCCGAAACTACCACAGACATAAAGTTAAGAATGTATAAGTATAGTAACCCAGTTTTATAGTCAAAAGTTCTTTCATCAGCATATTTTAAAGATAGCCTGAGTCTATAGTCCTGTAGCTGACTCAATGTTTTTCGATAAATTACTCATTTTATTTGGACTTTGAGACTATAATGACACAATGCAATAAACCAAATGGCTGGTTGCAAATACGAGCATGGCGCTTAGAAACAGCTGATAAGTATATTTAAATTGGTATTATAGGTAATAATTAATTAGGTATACCTACTTCAAAAAAAAGCAGATCAGCAGGCGCTATCCAAATTGTACACTTAAAATAAACCATTACATAACATAACAAATAAAAAATAAAACAACATAACACCCAACAAGTCACATAATACGTAGTCCTGAACCCACACTAGGATTCCGATGTGTCGTGGATATTAGAAACTACGAGTACCATGGTACCATAACATCCAGCCCCGGAACAAATATTTGTATCAAACCCGCAATCTTGCGTTTCAGCTAGCTACTCGCCGCTTGTTAGTAAATTATGCGTCTAATATATTAAAATGGAATAAGGTCCGGGGAGGCTATTGCAACTAAAAAATATATGATCAATAATTTCAACTGAGGTACCATCATCTCTAGCATCATGGAGTTAAAACAATCGATTTAGTAAGTTACAAATATATAAATGAATACTCTTGATATGACATTAAGCCACAAAAGCATTACGTGAAGCGTCAATTATCATATTTCTTCCACAGTAACCAAAATAGTTGCAATAACCCCTTACCGAGGTAAATGCAACTAATAGTTATAGGTATGATTTACATCAGAATTTAAAGTAAAAAGTTTGTTGACGTAACATTCAAAATACCTATTTTCTTATCATGGACGGGTTTTGATAGTTTTCGAAACTATGTGAAAACGAGGAGAAAACTAAGGACGCTGTCAGTAAATGTATGGATGGAAACCAAACTTCATATAGTTTCGAAAACTATCAAAACCCGTACTAAGCCCCCAGATTTGAAAACTCTCGTGTCATGAGAAGTAGCGGGTACAAGCATTACAATAATTAAGCATTTCTTAGTAATGAGTAATGTATGGCACATGTAACGCTTTCGTCCAAACGGGTCAGGCAGGCAATTTGTCCAGAGAACCGTGTCGACGACGAAATAAAACTAACTTGCTCCATTAATTGCTCTGGGAAGGTGTTGGGCTGTTCCCACGGTTCTGAGATTTTTGGAGGATTTTGGAGACATCAATTTCGGAGTGGGCATTTGGAGTTTGGAAAGTGTTACATGCAGGTAGGAAAAAATGGTGATAAGCTAGAGTTTCAAAACTTTTGTATTCTTCAAGAAAGGTCTACAATGATCATTATCATCATCAGCCAGTAAACGTTCACTGCTAGATAATATAGGCTTCCTTATAAATGCAACGGATAGTGGTCTTGAGCCGCCTCAATCCACCGACTTCCTGCAACCTTTATAATGTCCTTAGTCCATCGAGAGTGGGGCCTTCACACTAAAGTCATCCGGTTCGTGTTTTATCAAGAATGATCTTAACTCTTATCTTTTGAACTATGAATTTTAGAATTAATTTGAACTCCCTTTTGGAGTCGTTCAACTGATCGCTCAACAAAAATTAGCCCACGTTTGTCCAGTTGGGGAATTACTAAATTGCCTCTTTTCGTTCCCCAACTCGCTTATATACTTTTTAATCTATCGATTCCAGTACAATCAACGACCAATAACGTTTGTTGTTAATTACTCAGGCGGATGCTGCTGCTCATTCTCTGGTAATTCCTTAGAATTAACTAGAACTTAAACTTAATAGAAACGGGAGGAGAAGGAGGGGTTTATTCTCAGGCCAAACACACCACGGCAAAAAAGCTATTACTAAGCTTCAATTTGAATCTGAATTCCTCTCCACCGGAAGAGCTCCAACAAAACGACGCCCATTCAGATTCCAGACCAGTCCATTACCACCAATTTACCTACTAACTTTGAAT
The DNA here is from genome assembly GCA_951392215.1 of Epirrita christyi. NCBI lineage: Eukaryota > Metazoa > Arthropoda > Insecta > Lepidoptera > Geometridae > Epirrita > Epirrita christyi. Next base: position 3,808,961 of record OX595835.1, read on the forward strand.
CAAACTGTGTCATGTTACCTACTAACTGGTTATTAAACTGTGCCATGGCTTTACTAACTAGTTATGATGCTGTGGCTTAGCTTGGAATACCAGGGATCCGTTCCGGTCGCTGGCGACACCAAAAAACGCCAAGGAATGCTCATTTACGCAATGGCTATCTGAGACAGTGATTATTTTCTAGGGCTGGCTGATGTGAGACTGTTGCTATGCTAGGTTGAAGGAAATCTGTTGCCAAGTCAAGATTCTAGCTAGGTACTTCGTTTTCAATGCTATAGTTTGGTAAAAAAAACAAATAAACCCCTTACTAAAATGAGGGTGTTATAAGTTTGAGGACATAATAAGAGGCCCATTTTTTTTTAACCGACTTCCCAAAAAAGGAGGAGGTTCTCAATTCGGTTGTATTTTTTTTTTTTTTTTTTATGTTTGTTACCGCATATCTCCGGCGTTTATGAACCGATTTGGATTTTTTTTTTTTTTTTTTTTCAAAATCCAATTCTGATGATGGAATCCATGAAGAATTGAGGGAACTCCTCAAATATTGTAGGCATACATATGGCGATTTGGATGTTTTCAGCAACAAACCAAGCATTTGCATTCAAAAAGTATCATAATCCTTTCACCACTATGGTTCTTTCATCATTTTTTTTCATCCAAATATTTAGTCGAATACAATGGCGGAAGTCGGTTTTTTAAATGAAAAGTTATTTAATTAATAAACAGTAAACTGGTCTCACCTCTGAGAAATCAAAAAAGACATTTTTGGAAAAAAAATTGAATCTTGAAATTGGAACACACTTTAAGATCGTTCCCAGAGTCAATATCGATTTATTAATATCCAATAGTGTGTTTTTATGTCTGTATGTTTGCCGTGGTGTAAGAATAGACCCCTTCATCTCCTCCCGTGGATGTCGTAAAAGCTGATTAAGGGATTAAGGGATGGGCAGCCACCTTATTACTCAACAGGAGTACTGCGATCACCAATCCGCCTGCCAAACGTGGTGATTATGGCAGTACCCTCCGTGGTATTTATAGGGGAGGCCTCGCCCAGCAGTGGGCGTCTAAAACAGCCTTTAAACGCTATTCACTATGCATGTGTATACTTGTATGTGGCCTCATAGCACCGTAACGCGTGCTCTGATTTCAATGCGTGAAATTTTAGTTTTTTTTTTTGTGTGAAAGATGGTGTTTGCAAGATTGTTCATAGCAATGTTTGGTGAAAATTGGTGTGTTTCCAGGAATATCAGCTCACAACAATGTTTTGAAGGGAATTTTGTAATTGTTGTAGCCCAGACCTTTCAGACACCAGAAGATTTTCGACAACATCTGACTCCAGGGTTTTATGATGGGCAGCATAGGATTAACAGGGTCTTGGGTGCAAAGATAAGTTTCTATTAGTTTTTTTTTTTTTTTTTTTTAATTTTAGTGGAACACTGAAAATAGTCGAAGGGTTTTTTTTTATTAACTTGTCTTCGTGATTGGATTGTACTGAAGTGATTAAGCGATGCGTAAACAGTTCTGAAAACTGTTAACGTTGATATTCTATAGGTAGTATGTCAAACATATTTTTTCAGAAAGCTTATTCAGCGTACCTAAATGTGTACAAAAGAATTTACAGCAACGTAGATTTTATTTTAGATAATGCACTTCATTTGACCGTGGTGTATCCAGCCTAAGAATGGACCCCTCTCTCTGGATAGCTCTCCCCATAGCCCGCTGCGCGACTTTGAGCTTGTCTCACAGTATACATTTTCTAATATCATTTCAGATATTCCCAGCAACTTTCCAAACACATGGTAAATTACAAATAGTTACAGCGTCCCACGGTGGCGTAAGTCAATCTCAGCTTTTCGATATAAACGCGATATTAAAACGATTTGGTCGTTCCGGTGATCTGACACGAAATAGGTTCGCATGGACGAAGACGTGCAAATGTAAGTTTCTATGCACTTATCCCCAAATCATCATTGAATGACCGCTTTCAATTTACCAGCTCTTAGAGATGGACAGAAACGAGTAACGGTGCACAGTGGTCCAGAAGACATATTATGGGTAATCACAAAATAATTTTAAAAAAATTGCATTTGTCATCCTACTCCTACTAATATTATAAACGCGAAAGTTTGTGAGTATGGATGGATGTTTGTTACTCTTTCACGTAAAAACTACTGAATGGATTTGAGTGAAATTTGGAATGGAGATACTTTACGCCCTGGATTAACACATAGGCTACTTTTCATCATCATCATCATCATCAAACGCGAAAGTTTGTGAGTATGGATGGATGTTTGTTACTCTTTCACGTAAAAACTACTGAATGGATTTGAGTGAAATTTGGAATGGAGATACTTTACGCCCTGGATTAACACATAGGCTACTTTTCATCATCATCATCATCATCATCAATTTTCACCATTATTCACGCGGGTGAAACCGCGGGGCGCAACTAGTATTTCATAACGAGCTGTTTCATTTGAAAGAAAAACATTTTCTTTTAAATTACTATTTTTTTTTTTTTCATTTGCTATTTCACTTGATGACACATTTGACACCAGTCTTTTTTTTAATTTTCTAGTTATCTAAAATGATTCCAGTAGTAATCAGAATTCGTTGATTTACGTTATAAATCCTTGATTGGGTCACCTAACTCTAATATAATATACGAAATTTGAACAAATATTGATTTGATCAAAAATGTAGCAGAATGTCTATAGACTTCTGCGATTAGAGTTATTCAATGATGACGGATGTCAACGACGACCTGATATTTTGTACTGAATAGTTTTTGAACTGAATTGCTATAAGAGCTCATGGTAAGGCCTTAGGAAACTTAATTCCTTGGCTGTTTCGAACTCAAATGTCTACAAAAATTCAGACATGCTTCGCGGATTCCTCACTATAATTTTCTTCGCCGTTTGAGCAAGTAATAGAGAATCATCTGATCCATTGGTGCATGCTAATTGGTGCATTATATTCGATCGGACTGCTAGACTGACGATAAATTATTACAAGTCTAGTCCTATTTCTAGTATTCAACTAGTCTTGGCTACGGGGAAAGTTAGGTAACGGCTGCACGCCCACTTCTGAAAATGAAACCCACAGCGTTCAGATCAAAAGGTGGGAAAGGTGTTATATAACATTTATTTTATTATTCTTTACTTATTTGAACACCACCGTAATATACACAAATACAATTAACTCGATATAGATTCCTAAGTAATTCAATTGTATAATATTAATTTCATAATTTACAACTTTTAAAATTTGCATGCCAATGTTTTGGTGAAACATGTGAAACAACTATTTTGTAAGAACTTTTAACCATGTTTCCAGCAAATAAAACATTTCATTTCATTTCGAAATTTTAGCATTAATTTTTTATTTACCTGTATTGTATTTTTGATTGAGTATTCAATAAATAAATAATGCTGGACATTTCACACAACATTATCTAGCCCCAAGCTAAGCAGAGCATGGGTTATGGGTACTAGATAACATTACATCGTTTTTTTTTTATACATTGAAAATACCCAGAACACCTGGAACAATTATCTGCAAATAGCACAATTTTTTTTTCCGAGGCGGAGATCGAACCCGCAACCTCCTGCGTCGCAGACGAACCTTTCGCCCGCCGTAACGTACCACAGAGGTCGATTGTATTATATATAATTGTATTCTGTGTTGGCTATGGTATTTTTGTGTTATTATTTTATTTTTATTTTTGAATCGTATTAATAATTATTATTATAGGTGCACAGCATGCTAGGAAGAAAACGAGCGAGATACTTAACAAATATTTAAAAAAAATATAACGTAACATCAGGCAGCCCAACATGTTGCGGAACATACTCAAATAAAAAAAAACAAAATAGTAAGTACATAAACGAACCTGTCATAATATATCTGAGATCATATTATTATGTTAGTGTAGTTAGATACCGTTAACTTAATATACACATTACAGAAAAGCGGCAATGAAAATCGTGGTGACCAGCTTCCTACTCTAAACGACAACGCATTACAATTATATCAGACACCATCACTTTTTAAGCTTTCAACACATTCTTTCAGCTCATTTCCCGCCACATACCAGCGTAATGACGGTGACCACCATCGTTCATAGATCACAGGCTGCGCACGCGGCCACAGCATTCTTGGTTGGGGGTTTTGTAGACGGCAAGATTTGGTACACCCAATTTAATCGGTAGAGTTAAAGGACCTAAAAGCAAGTATTGTATTTTGTGCTGGCTAAAACACAATCTACAATCTGCTCGATCAATCAAAGTCACAACATACTACAGTGGTCGTACAGTCGTAGAGATTTGAAACGCTCTCAAACATGAGGAAATTAAGGTAGCAAAGTTATGGATTGTTCTTATGGATCCGGATTTATATCGTAAAACAGGAACAAACAGTTTAATGTTTAAAAAATTTGCTAGTCCAAATCCGTTCCAGGTCCTCATGATGGCGGCGTTGGAACAAAAACAATAGATTACTCAGAGCATTGCGAGGTGCGAAATGACACTCTCTGAGTGATATCTTTCGATATGATATATCCACTATCGTCTGCGCTACGATTTCCCACTACGCGAACATCGGCATAGTAATCAAAGAAAGAACAAAAGAAAAAACATACATAACACACACAAAAACACTGACAAACGTAGGAGACACTTACACACAAAATAACGACGAATACACAACCAAATAATAGTAAACAAAAATCACGGTTTTGACTAAGTTCTAAAAAAATTAAATTTAAAAAACCTCCCAATACAAACAAACATTTCTAAGAACACTCTCGATCAGGCCAACTTTCTAACAAACAAAACTAAATCAAAATAGTTTCGTCCGTTTGACTTATAACATCCCTCTTTTTGTATCGGTGGTTAAAAAAACGGATTTGCTCCAACATTTGTGTCGATCAAATCGTCTCGTCTGTAGGCCCCACCTACGCGCTTACGATTGCCCAGTACGCGGGAAGTGGTCAATCTGTCATCGGCGTTATAGATCGATCACGGTATTGGAAAACTATCTACAGATTGGCTCCATCATTGACGTCTCATTTCCACTCGTTTTGCGTAGGTGTCCATTGTCTCGTAAAGACTATATGATTACCAAAGAAAACGGAACATATTTTAGATAATGCCTTGAAATAAATCAAGAGGTAGAAAGTATTCACGATAGTCGAATAGGCTCTGAGTACCTAACTACCTACCAAAAACAGGTAGGTACTTAGTAAATCTAGGTGTAATCTAGGTGTAGCAGTATAGTATTGTATATGTCTCTACATGGTACTCGTAGTTCCTGAGTGTGTTAAG